>CABFVX010000111.1:13740-57270 GCA_902151425.1 Timema shepardi
ATAGTATTACTCACTATGTACTGTTAGTTGAGGGAGTGTTCACTAGATGTCCTGGTAGTATCATAGTATTACTCACTATGTATTGTTAGTTGAGGGCGTGTTCACTAGATGTCATGGTAATATCAATGTATTACTCACTATGACCCATCCCAGTGGCGTAGTTGGCTAACGCTCTAGTCGTGTTGAGTTCAACCGCTGAGGACGGGGAGATCGAGGTTCGAATCTCGGTCGGGTGAACTTAGTGGGGTTTTTCCTAAATGGTTTTCCACTCCCCCTCCACGCTAATGCGGGTTCAATTCCTCTAATCCATTGTTCCCAATTCCTAATCCATTAGCGTAATTAGTATTTAAAGCGTATAACCCGAACGGGTAGTAAGACGCGGTGCTAAATAATAATAATAATAATAATAATAATACTCACTATGTTTTGTTAATTGAGGGAGTGTTCACTAGATGTCCTGGAGGGGGTCTGGCTGGTCCATTCTCAGTTGGATGCTGTCGAATATACAGCCCTCTCCCTGAGACCACGCCCGCATCGCCTCCTTGAACAAAAAACGAGTGGTTACAAGCAACTATCCCCTTGATTTTGTTAGTAACGAGATTCTAATTGGCTTAGAGTTAGGAATTTTAATCTTATCAGATAGTCACACTGACCACTAACCCCTTGTGATAGGCTGATACAATAAATATGTTCGTGCTATTATTATAATATATTACCATCCAAGTGCAAAACATTGTAAAAAGAAACCAAGCCCTAAAGTATGTTTTAACGTGGAAAAGCAAAAGTAGTGCTTTCCTTGCCATCCCCAAAACTAAAAAAAAAAAGTGAGAGGGTTTAGGGATTTGGAAGCGCATTTCCGTAACGCGAAAGCTGTGTTGGGCGAGCAGCAGGGATCTGGGGGTGGGGCGTGTAGTGCTTGCATGTCGGGTCACGGTGACCCAGGGGGGAGGGGGAAGGTTGATGAATGTTAATTAGCGTACTCCGTGAGGTCAGAAATGCGTCGTTTGTGGTCAATTTGAGGTTACATTATTATTATTAGCACCGCATCTTACTACCCGTTCGGGTTATACGCATTGAGGTTATAGAAGCTTAGAGGATCCTTTTTTGGTGTCGAGACAACGCCCCAAAATTGAACGGTTTCCCGCGAGAAAAAAAAATCTAGTTTGTCTTTACATAATTTGTTATAGTTCGTCAGACTTGTCCATACAATTTAATGAAATTAACATTTGGTAAGGATGACTGACGTTAACAATAACAAATATTATTTTTAATAAATGTCCACCTTTATAGAATGACACGTGGTTCCTTTAGTCTTTTTTGACAGGAGGTTTGAGTTCGAATCCTGGCATAATGAATGGGAGATTGGGAGAGTTTTTCGCACCTAACGGAAGTTAAGTTAAAATTCATATACTGTGTTACATAATTATTACGATCCAATTTGTAGTAGTTATTTTCGCATATATTATCTATAAAATATCATATAAAATACAACCTGTGTAGTTTTAAATTCCATATAAAATAATAAAAACCAATTTTATCCCTTACGTTATTTTACCCTCCTTAGAAGTTAAATGACGCATGGTTTTGGGTAAAATGAAGCACAATTTCAAACTAGACAGTTTTAATATTAGAATACGTAGCTTTTCTAACACATTTTATATTGGATAATAATCAAACCAGAATTAAATTTAAACATAAAATAAAAGAAAACTCATTAAAATGTCCATAATTAAGCATAAAATACATTAAATTGACAATCTAATAAATGTGCTTCATATTTTAACTTAAAGAAAAGAATACCAATATTTCAATAAAATTATTTAATAATGAAGAATACTCTTTTCAAACACATATCACATGTGTAGCTATTCGGACTATTACACCCACTACATCACGGAAGACTCTACATAGAACAAAATACATATTGATACCATACTTTACAATCTTTTCCAAATTCTCTATACATTAAACAAACCTCCTTTTTCAATTCATCTTCCAAATAACCTATTCCATCATTATCAGCTAAATTGGACGATTTTGCTCCCAGATTACCAAAATGTCATTTTAATGATTCATTGAAAACTGTAATTCTATTTATTATTGTGCTAATTTCTTAATGTGGCTTATTTTGGTGTGTATTTAAAAGAATAGATAGTACAAACCCTTAATAAACATTTTATTCTATTTAACAAAGTCATATTATATGTGATTGATTTCATCATATTCATATACAACCTGTCGAAGGCTGTTTGGTGTCATACCATAGCACAAATTCACTAGTTTAAAAACATGACCAGCTAAATCACACTAGAATCGTTGGCCTCCTTCCTAAATCGGATTCAATAATGTACTTATTTGTTTGATTTTTTTCCGTAATGTTGCTTCAGAAATCCCATATTTTAAACAACTTTTTCCTAATGAGGTTCCATTGTGAATAGCTTTAATAACGTTATTTAAATCTTCATTAAACCAATAATCTCTGTCTCTGTTTCGTTTGTAAGTTCTTGGTATCTGCAAAGCACGTATTCAGTTTACCTACTTTAACGTTTTTAAAATTGCTTGTGTTTATTGTTTGGTTTGAGTTAGCACTACCTATTTTATTTTCTATTAAATGTATACCCATTAATATTATTAACATAAAAAAAACTGTCATATAGACTTTATACAAAATAAAATATGTGGCCAATTTGTTCATATACATTATATTGTTGAGTAAAATGGCGCACAATGAAGGTAATATTATGCTACGCAGCCAATGTGGATCAAAGTACTCCAGTTATTATTAGGTGTTTTGTTTGTCTTACTACAGGTCCATTCTTTTTGGTGTCTGTCCACATGATTTTCTCAAGTCTTCTTCAGTACCACATTTAAAAGTTCTCCAAGTATTTATTTTCTATATTTCTGAGAATCAAAGACTCTACCCCTTACAGTGCGATGCTCCAAATGTAGCATTTTGTCAGTTTCTTCCTCAGTTTCAAACTCAACTTGCTGGTCAGCAGTAACCTCTTCTTGTTGAAAGCTTCCTTGGTCAGGATGATCCTCGAACTAATTTCCTGGATGTAGTAGGCATCCTTTGTCAGCAGACTTCCCAAATACTTGAACTGCTACATGTTTGCCAACTCATGGTTACTAATTTTGATTTTCAGCGCCTCTTCATTTTTTTAAATCACCATAACTTTTGACTTCTCAATGTTGATCTCTACGCCATATCTTCTCCCTGTCTCTACCAGCTGTTACATCATTCTCTGCAATTCTTCTTTATTTGCGACCATACATTCTATATTATCTACGTATTTTACTGTGTCGATGAACGAGTTGTCATGGCACCCAGTTGTCCTGGCACCCAGTTGGGCGCGCCTAGATGTACAGATCTGGTTCTTCTATCCTGAAATTGTCACTTCCCTCCAGGGCTTCCCTGACCAGCCACTTTCCGTAGAAGTTGAACAGACTGGGTGACAAAAAGAATTCCTGTCGTACTCCTCTCCCTTTATCTACGCTATTGGTATCTCCAACATTCAGCTTCAACTTCATTCATTGTATCAATTACAGGCTTTCAATCAGCCTTCTGTCTCCTCAGTTGATGCCAATATTATTGAGTATTTACATCAGTTTCTTCCGTTTCACTCTATCGAATGCCTTTTGCCAGTCAATGGAAACGATGTATACTTCTTCCATTACTACCAGCACTCCTTTTGAAATTATTCTCATGATACCAATGACACCTCTGGTTCCTTTTCCGTCTTTGAATTCAAATTGATCTTCTTCCATCACAATTTCTATTTTACAGAAAACTGCATCTATAATTTGAGAAAAATGTACCTCGTCCACCCATTTTGTCAATAAATATGTGACATCACAAATTATTAAAATTAGAATGCTAAATAAATAATTTTACCTCTTAAAGTGTTAAATTGGAATTTTACATGAAACTACTGCAAAATAATTTTCTCTGTGTACAACAAATTGACGTTGACTGAAGGCGTCATCTTATTGCTGTGTGAACTATATCATTATTCACTATGCGGCAGCAGCTATCAATATATTCTTGAGCCTTGCTCAAATACAACAATGCGTCATATTACCACAATATTACCCCCACCCAAAAGGGTTTTTCCTAAATTATTTCCCACTCTAAAAAATGTGAGTACATTTCCTAGAAAATCCTACCTTCCTCATCCCTACACCACTAGATTAATTAAATTCAACAGGGAATCGGGGCCAGAATCTCGGTCGAGTGTACTGAAGATGTTTTCTTCCTAAATGCTGCCCCACTCTCCCTTCAAGCAAATTCAATAAATATTTGAACGGAATGAATATTTCTAATTACGGTTTAGGACATAGGGTTAGTAATTATGAAACATTAATATAGTATCATGCTTTCTCATGAAATATGTTAGTCCCGTTTCAGTCACTAGCTAGCACTAGCAAAAATAGCACTAACATTATCTGGGACCTCCTGAGCACCAACTGTCGAGTTGTTAGTGCTGTCTTAGCCTAAGTTATTTAAAAAAAATGTACGTAAGATAACCAATATATTAGATAATGAAATAATTATAAGATGTTCTGTAAATACAAAATATCATTTGATAGTGCAGCTTAAAAAACAATCTTGCGCTTGGGGGCCATATTGATCTGGTTGAAGACCCAGCACTGATGGATCAAGGAAGTTCATGGTTGATTCACCAAGTTTGGCAAATCATCGTTGAAAATGACGAGAAGATTTGATCCAATATCCCATAATTTATGGGGAGATTAAGGTATCCTAAATAAAAGCTGTTCAAGTGACTTAAACCCTCACTAGCATTGGAATTTAGGTAGATTATTTAATAGTATTTAGAATTTGGTTCTGTGTGTTTCATAAAAAGGTCGTAAATGGTCATAGTTGAGTTGAAATATTCTAATTAGAATCGGAAGTATATTGAGAGGGAAAGCATAATTTTATACTCGATTATGAGTGACGACTATAGGTTTAGATTCAATGTCTTGGAAGGTACACTAAATAGTTAATTCCCTATGTTTGCATGTATGTATGTAGTATGTATGTGTTTGTCCTGTAACCCAAATCTTTCGATTTCTACAGTTAAAGATTTTCTTAGATGTCTTTGTCTTAGACTAGGCTAGTTCGTAAGTTATGTTATTTAACAACCTTGTACTTACAAAGTTGACTTTAACTACCTCAATGTCTCTGATAAGTTTAGATTTAATAGTTTTGTTCCATTCCCTAAAATTATGTGAGTGTATTGAATCTTGTACTGTCCTTGGTTTGAGGGAAAGGGAAGTTGTATAAAATAAGGAATACTAATGAATATATAAGAGTAAAAAAAATCTCTAGGTTTTCATATAAAGAATATATATTGATGTCTTTAGTAATGCAGATGGTATTTCAGCGAGTGATCAGGCTAATTTGTGTAAATTTAACTTGGGCTAATAGTTGAACACATTTTAAAATTAAATAAGATAGGTTGGCACAAGTAAGTGCAAACTTTTCTCAAATTTCCTCAAGTTGTTTGTATTTTTAACATTTTTTATTTTGGCTTAACCTATATTCTTTTTATAAATACAATTTCAGTTTTTGGTCTTTAACTGATAATACTGTGTGTTTAAAAAGTCACCGTTCACTTAGGCTACGGTACGGTATAATTTTATTCGAAAACACTTTCTGTAGCTCTACTTGTGAAATGTTTCTTATGCACGCAGTTAATTGCAGCTTTAAGTCACTAAGCATGCATGGGCGATTACGATACATTGATGATTTTGTTTCTCCCCACAGATAAAAGTTTGGTAAAGTAAGATCCAGCGAGCGAGGAGGCAAAAGTTTTTAGCGATGACACGTTATCAGAAAATCTCATTCATAAGTTTCATAAAGTTGTTATCTGTGTTCACAGTAGCGCCATCTTGTTGTTGCTCGAGTTGGCCGATGAAATCGTGGAGCATTGGACAGTAGAGGTAACTGTTTCTTCAAAGAATAAAGGGCCAACAATGCGCCATCTGGATATCACAACCCACGCTCTAAGTTTCTGGTAATGCAACGGCGTTTCATTCACATCATGAAGATTCTCCAATGTCCAGTCATGTGGTTTGTACTTTAATAAAGCCCGAGAGGTGGAACTAGGTCTCATAAGTGAAGAAGGTGACACGACCTCGAGAATATCAACAGTTTTAGTTTGAATAAAATTTGTAAACCAGCCACAGTAACGGAGTCATTTTTCATGATTCGTCTGTTTCATCTCTTGTTACTTTGTATGAGACGAGTTTCCTTTTTTCTTGGACCGGTTTATGCGCTGTTACAAGCCAGATCCCTTCCTCTTGTACCAACTTAAGTAATTATTTTGGTCAACTCCCTAGCATAAAGTCAGATATATCCAATAATGTCTCATTGTTATGTTTAGATGGTCTCCCCCTTTCGTTTGGCATCTAGCATTGAGCCTGTTTAATGAAATTTCTTACTAAGTCTACGAACTGCGTTGCAATGAGGTAAAGGTATTTCTGGAAAGTTTTCAGCAAATTTGTCCTGCACTAAATTGGTGTATCTTTTTACCTTGTCGAAAAACGGGTTCAACAAGAAAAAATTTGTTCACAATTGAAAGAATTATAGTGAGTACAAACAATCAGTTGAACACTCACCAGAACCACTCGTTAACCACAGTCAAATGTCACACAACAGCACACTTCAACGACAATTTCGACACTGAAAACCAACCATGCTGCTACGTACCATAGACTAAGTGCACAGAAACTTTCCGAATGCACTGTACTTTCATAAGAAAAACGTATATTTGTAATTGAAGTTCATTGCCCAATTATAACTTTATAAGCATTAAATAAAATCATTATTACTTTTTCAAAATATTATTCTCCATTGGTTTTAACATAATTGATCAATGGTGACAAGTATCATAAGATTGAAGAATCAACATATAAAAATTGCTTTAGAAACTTCTATAGTACTACTACTTCTATAGTACCTTTCGGTCTAATTTTCATAGGAAGCGCATTCATTATCTGACACGTATAAAAGTCACTAGATCTAGACCCGCGTATTCAAATGTCAAGTCATGTGAAATGCAGCGGTCAGCTTTTATGTATATTTTCATTCCTGCTATATAAAACCAATAATATAGTTAAATGCATCAATAATGGTTGCAAAAATAAATAAATTATAAAAGTATCTTTCTATGAAAATTGAACTAGACCAGCCTTCATACCGCAATTCTATGGCATGTTAAAAGTTTGACAACCTCTTTTAGCGTAACTTGATAGTTAGTTTGAGCAAAAAATTTAATCATTCAACCATTTATTAATTATTGTGGGTTGCTTTATCCCGGCTAGTAAGAGATGCAGAAACAATAAAATAAATATGGGCTTTATTTGAGTACTAATGAAATATTTGTTCTTTAAGTACATTAGGAAACCTCTAGGGTTGTATGTGAGAACTCCACAACGTGAATGCTTAGTGGCACGTTAGTGTAGTCCTGAACACAATCATCTTACGGTCCCCACCTTCTAGCTTATAATGACGAAAGCAGACCAACTTCGCTAAGGGTCCACTCACACAAAGCGTCTATCTAGCGGCGTTCTTGCATACGGCCCCAAATTATGATATTATTGAATGTTGATGTGGCTACAGTATAATTTTCGTCGTAGGAAGGGTCTTATTTGACAGGTGGAAATGACACCAGATATACTTTCACATATTCGAATGACGCAGTTGTCACTTTAGAAAGATAAAGGCAATACCTATTAAGAAACACTAATACAATGTGATGGATATTTACAACAATGATAATTTGTTTATATTTTATAAAGAGCCCTTCATATGAAAATGGGACTGTATACCGTAGTCGATTGGGGAGGGGGGAGGGTCAATTATAATTTAATCAAAGATATTTTGATATACATGATCATATTTTGTGGTCTAAGTATTATATTATATCCATTTATTTTATAAAATAAACATTATTGCATAAGTTTAAACGCACGTTTTAAGCTTCATAAAAGTATGAGTATCATATCAGCATGTCAAGCTAAGTAGTTGTTCCAAACCTTAGATACTCATTATTCCCCATTGTTGCATGTGTATGTATGTATAATGGTAATTTTAAACCCTTCTCTCCCCCCCTTCTCCTCAGAGCTGTTGAGATTAAGCCCAGCAAGAAGGTGAAACAATGGAACGTTCCAAACAACGCTCGGCCCGGGGCCAATAGATACTTCACACCCTCCACCGGGGGACACGTGAGTGTTTGTTTAGGACTACTTGTCAACAAAAAGGAAAGGATCTTAAAAGTACGCAGCGTCCGGATTGTTTGTCTTCCTGCGGGCAAAAGCCGGCGGGCGCGCCACGCCATGCATACATTTGTGCGCGCGCCTATTTCGTTGCGTTTTGGTTTAATGGTTGGGGAGGAGGGGGAATATATCCTTGACGTAACGATCGAAGCGCTGCGAGGGCGACCTCATATACCGGTCAGAATTAAAGATAATTTACTGTCTGGTTCTCTGCGAGGAGATCTTCCACTGTGGTATCCCTTTCCTGTCGCGTAATGCCTCGTACACACCAGTGATGCTACCGTACTTTATTTTTTGCTGAATTCAGTAAGAGTCGTTTGCTAGTAGCACAGATAGTAATTTTTAACAATGATTAAGTACAGACGCATGCTAAGAAGAAGCACCATTTAATTTTCACCTTTCATCTCTCGACCAAATCAGAGGGACTTTATTGGCTTATGTTTATTCAAATTAATCATTTGAGTTCACTTGTTTGATAATGCTTGCGCATACCACCATTTGCCATCCTGAAGGGCTTTTGAACAATATATGTTTATTGTTATAAATATCTCCGCCAACAGTTTTACAGCTAAGAATATCCTTTCATTGTCATTATAATTATACACTATCATGATTAAAATTATATTCTGCTCCAACTCTATGCATTAAGCCTATTTATCAATCTTATCATCAAGGCCTATAATCAACTCATATGTATAATTTCATTAGCGCATTTTCAGTAGTTGAAAATACGTCGAAACAGTTGAACAAATTTTAATAAATGAATATTTATGTTTAAATTTAGTGAACCAGGATGTCGGAACAAATAGTAGCTTCCAACAAAAACCCAATTTTACTATCTAATTTCCGACTTTTATGATGTGCATGCAGTGGCTGATTTTATTAGCTGTGTGTGCAGTGGCCCATGTGCACATACCATATTTATTTGTTTAATGTATATAACTATGGAACCACTGATGTGTGTACGATTTTATATAGGAAAAATAATAGTAACAATTCAGTTGTTACTTGAGTGATTGGTATTGTGCAACAAAATATAGGGAGCTGGGAGAGGGGCCATTTTAAAGTTCCTATCGTGATGTGAAGGATAAAGGTATACATTTTGCTTAAAACTAAACACTGACAGTTCAAGTATACATGAGAAGGTGGCATCGTTTGACCAGAAAACCTTTAATTAGAAAGTCGAGTGATGCCTTATTCTGTAAAACTTTTTTTTTTTT
Source organism: Timema shepardi (assembly GCA_902151425.1). NCBI lineage: Eukaryota > Metazoa > Arthropoda > Insecta > Phasmatodea > Timematidae > Timema > Timema shepardi. The sequence continues at coordinate 23,244 of CABFVX010000111.1, forward strand.
AAGTTTTGAATACATTTTAGCGAGATAATCTGCAGCAATCACTGCAACGATCTACTATTTTAATTTAACTCTTGATTGCCATAGCCTCAAAGGCCATAGAATGTCATTTAAATAACATTTTATCCATGTAGTTCTGTGGTTCTCTTTTAAGGTTCTAAAAAAACCCTCCCTATCGTCAGCCCGCAATCCAGCTTTGGTGACCGAGCAGCCACCGCTGAGAGTGTAAACTTCTTCAGATAGAGGGTGTAATGTGTCCAGAACAAACAAACCTTCGTTCATTAATCCCAGTTTTCTAGACTGTAGCTACTACTTCTCATCTGTACTCACGAGTTGCGATGAGTCCGTTCCAGACCACTATTTGACAGAAAGGTCTGGCAGTGTCAGGGATTGAACCCAATACCTCTGGATTTGTAGCCAGGAACTCTGACCACTTAACTACAGAGATGGTCTTCTATGTTCAAATATGTTTCAAATTTCTAAGTATTGTAGGTCAAGAATTATTTTGTACTTAACATAGCTAAAATACCTATAATTTCATAAGACAATATTTCATTGACTAAATGTTTAAATATAACATTAGATTACTCTCTTAATGTCTCAACTATAAGTAAATATGGGGTTTTGTTGTAATTTTAAGAATCATAATTTGTCATCAATTCTCTAAAAATAATATGTACCAAATTTCAGTTTGATCCCTTGACTTTCAGGCCCTCAACTTTTTGAATAATTATTATATATTTTTGTAAAGCTATTATTATTATAATACAAGTTTGTCATACATTTACTTTTATTTTATATAATAATTGAAGCTCAGGTCTATAGTTTAGCATGTCTGGGTTTAAAACCTAGTCAGGGAAGCAAGGGGTTCAGCGTAATAAAGCGCTTTCTCCACCAACACAACACGCGAGATCACGGTGCTAAACGGATTCTGTCAAAGTAGTAAACGAAGGATGGGCAGGTTGGGGAAAGAAAGGGGACCACCTTGATCTCCCTTATAGTTCAGTATGTTTATAGTTAAATTTTGTTTATTTTTATATAAAAAAATTGCAAGGGTCAGTTAAAATATGAATATGCTCGGTAAATTGCTAAAATTACAACAAATATTTTTTTTGTTTGGAAACACGTTGATTACAGAAATTTCAGTAACCTGTTGATAACAACGGACTGCCGTGGACTTATTTAATCGACAATTTTATTAAGAACAGCATTCCTCTACCTAGAAATTAATAAAGACGGAATGAAAGGATGACTGATAAGCATGGACCGTGACTAGCTACAAAATGGATTCACAGATGTGGGGCTATGGCGACCACTAGTCTGAACAGAGATTTATTTGTCTTTCAATCAAAATTAAAACTAAAAATCTGGGATCAGTGGTCTCATGGTATTAGGCATCAATCTCGCAATATACTGAACTTTTTTCCCCCCTCGGGATCTTAATAACCTGTTTCCTGGTGGTAGCACAGGTTCTTTATACCTCTTTATTTTCCCCTCGGGATCTTAATAACCTGTTTCCTGGTGGTAGTACAGGTTCTTTATACCTCTTTATTTTCCCCTCGGGATCTTAATAACCTGTTTCCTGGTGGTAGTACAGGTTGTTTATACCTATTTATTTTCCCCTCGGGATCTTAATAACCTGTTTCCTGGTGGTAGCACAGGTTCTTTATACCTCTTTATTTTACCCTCGGGATCTTAATAACCTGTTTCCTGGTGGTAGCACAGGTTATTTATACCTCTTTTTTTCCCCCTAGGGATCTTAATAACCTGTTTCCTGGTGGTAGCACAGGTTCTTTATACCTCTTTATTTTACCCTCGGGATCATAATAACCTGTTTCCTGGTGGTAGCACAGGTTCTTTATACCTCTTTATTTTCCCTTCGGGATCTTAATAACCTGTTTCCTGGTGGTATTTCCTGGTGGTAGCACAGGTTCTTTATACCTCTTTATTTTACCCTCGGGATCTTAATAACCTGTTTCCTGGTGGTAGCACAGGTTCTTTATACCTCTTTATTTTTTTCAATAATTTTCTCTTGTTATTTTATTTATTCTAGTTTTACAATCTGGTTTATGCTCTTATATTAGTTGGTCCGGATGTCATCCTTCTTCTCTAGTTTGTCCGCCCCGGTTATTTTATTTCCCCGGTGGCCTCCACCTTTGACGCTCTTGGTTCACCCTATATCTGCCACCTGGAGAGGCACCCTACCGCAGATAGCGCTCCGCCTACTTCTAGCATTCACTTGGACAATTAACCTAAATTAATAGACTGGACTGCTGGTGACAGAGAGTCGGGGTTCCAAACCCCGTTGGTAGTATCGAGGCTGGTTTACTCAAAAAGATTTACCACTTTCCCTTCACGCCAATATGCTTACAATTATTCCCCTAAAGTCTATCTCCCACATCCCAGCCCAATTATTTTAAACATGCGGAGCACCCAATAAGGTAGTATCACGTGATTCAGAAAATAAAACAAAATATCTTTGTTTTGAACAATGTTTTATTAAAGTTTCATGGTATGGGGCCGCAAGCGAGCTGTACCGGCCAAGCGGCCGCCGCCGTTAGCGATGATAATTCCAAAAGTTGTGGGTAGAGGGTGTCATGTAGTCAGCCCAAAGGGCCCTCCAGTTATTAATCTTATTTTTCTAAACAGGAGCTGCTACATATTTATTCGAGTATCTCCTTATTTGCTCCTCACGAGGCTGAGTTTACCCCGTTCAAGACACTCTGCTTTCCATATAAATTTCGGAAGCGCCGGGGATTGAACCCAGCATATTTGGTTATGTAGCCAGGAACGTTAACCACTAAACAACAGAGCTTGATTATTGAGGTCTTAGTTAATTGAATCTTATAGATTTATTGATAGTAAAAAAAAATTGTTTCAAAGCACACATTGCACTTTAAACTTATTCATACACAAACCATTTCCTGAAATAAATTTAATTTTGACTGGTTGCATTAATTATTATTCTCAAAACAAGGATTAAAACAATTACCGTGGGAATGAATGCCATATATATCATAGTAGCTACTTCCCTGATTATTTTTCTTTATGGTTGTCATCATCATTCTATGACAGGCCTAGTAAGACGGAGTGGAAAATATATGGCTGGAATATAAAACTGACCCAGACCATAGGCTGGAAATCGTAATGGATATAAAGTAAAAAAGTTGTCATCATTGCTTGAATGCAAGAATCTCTATTGAGTCGAGTGTGTACCAGAATTTTCGTGGGGAAAGAGCGATAGAGAGAGTGGTAAACTATTTTTGTAAAATCCACCCTCAGTACACCCGACTGAAATTTGAAACTCAATCTTCCCATCATTGTCGGTCTATTCTATCGTGAAGTAGCTCCTTGGACAATTCGACCATTGAAGCAGGTAAATAAATCTATGTTCATTGAATAATCGCTCACATGGACAGTGGAGGGAACTGCGGCTGAATATCACTCCCTTAACAAGTGAAATAGGGGTAGCTTTCCATTCCTCTTGCCAGGTTAGTCAGTCCTTCTATGCACAAGTCAGATAGTGTGTGAGTCCTGTATTTGATTGTGAGGGGGAAGATACTTGGGGATTACTATCACTTACTGAGGAATGTAGAGATAATGGCCTAAGAGAAGGGGTAAATAAATCACCGGATACAACAAGATCTTCAATGAATATATGTCCAACATCCGTGTAATGGATTACAACCCTTTCCCCTAACACCAGGATTAGAGATACAATCAAACCTTCCAACCAGAGGGGGCGGTCAACACACACTTGGAGTATCTTCACAATTTCCGAGGTTCATGTGCGAGAAGAAGGCTAGGGCAGCGCAGCGATGTTGGAGGATTAAAGAAGAAGGGAAGTAAATTGTGCGGTACATAAACATAGCATCTATAGAAATAATGACAGAAAAAGGTTGATGGAACTAACGAGTGGTAAAAATAGTAGACAAGTTGTTGAAACAGATTCATCATAACGCCCCATTTGAACAATGAACGACAAACTAAATTAAGAAAGTTAGATATATGTCAGAATAGTTCAAGGAAAACGGAAGTTTCTTCATGGAGAGAGAAAAAAAAAAGCGTTCAAATTTGGCCAAGGTCCGAGCTACAGGATGGAACATTATTCTAAAAATAAAAAAATATATATATTTTAAGTCACTGGATATTGAAGTAGACGGACCAAAAGGAAGGAAGAAAAAGATTCCACATAAAAAGAAGATTCAAGGTTTTGGTAGAGTACGCTGGAGGAAATGTTTTTGTTGAAGAAAGAGTGTGGAGTAAAGTGGGAGGGACTTGGGGAAGAGAAGGAGGAAAGGGGAGGGAAGACCAGGAGGGGGCTCAGTCGCTCATATTGATCGGGCGAGAGGCATCTGTGTGAGCCATGCCACATTCGACACGCTAGTATTAGCTCATTGCGTGAGTAGTCCTGCTTGCGGATAGCTCCTTGCGAGAGAAATCTTTCGTGTAAATAGCTCCTTACAATAGTAGTCCTGTATGCAGATAACTCTATGCGAGAATAGTCTTGTGTGCAGATAGCTTATTGTGAGAGTAATCCTACAAACAACTAGTTCATTGTGAGAGTAATCCTACAAACAAATAGTTCATTGTGAGAGTAATCATACACACAACTGGCTCCTTGTGAGAGTAATCCTACAAACAACTAGTTCACTGTGAGAGTAATCCTACAAACAACTAGTTCATTGTGAGAATAATCATACAAACAACTGGCTCCTTGTGAGAGTAATCCTACAAACAACTAGTTCACTGTGAGAGTAATCCTACAAACAACGAGTTCACTGTGAGAGTAATCCTACAAACAACTAGCTAATTGTGAGAGTAATGATACAAACAACGAGTTCACTGTGAGAGTAATCTTACAAACAACTAGCTAATTGTGAGAGTAATCATACAAACAACTGGCTCCGTGTGAAAGTAATCCTGCTTACAACGAGTTCATTGTGAGAATAATACTACAAACAACTAGTTCATTGTGAGAATAATACTACAAACAACTGGCTTCTTGTGAGAGTAATCCTGCTTACAGCTAGTTCCTTGTGAGAGTGGTACTGCGAATAGCTAGTTCATTGTGAGAGTAGTCCTGGTTAAAACTATGGTCTTGCCACAATATTAACATTAATACATTTTGAAATAACTAAGCACAACCCAAACCACCCTTAGAAGTGTCTGCTCGCTCTATAGAGGCTGTAAAGTGGAAATACAAGTCATGTTTATTTCATTTTCCACGACACTGTCTCAGATACAGTAGCATCGCCATGGTAAGATATATGACGAAATAATGCAGAGTACCTGGCTGGCTTTGATAAAACTCACAATAGTTTCAACTCTTAAAATTGACATCAACAGCCAACGTGACATCTGCAGATAACATTACTTGAATAATTTTAGAACTGAGCTCCTTCCTGTTGCTACCATAATTTACAAGGTCATGAAAGGAAGCGTATAAGCTTGTGACATGAAACAATTTAATAAATTATTAATATTAGCACCGCGTCTTACTACCCGTTCGGGTTATACGCACTTACGCTAATGTGTAATGGTTAGGGTGATTGTGAGATGAAATGGAAACCTACAGTTTAACGTGGAATCCGAACCACGGTGGAGGCCTGGCATTCCCCACATTCACAAGATGTCTTGTCAGAGGTGAAGAATTTAATAAAAAATCGGCAGATTATAAAATATAGCTTCATGGCTTCATGTTTCATAATATTATAGTCCTAATTATCCACTTAAATTTAAAACACATATTAAAATTAATATTTGATTTGAATAAAATAAACAATAATATTCTTACATATTGTGTAAGCGGACCGATATATTTTTATTGAAAAATGGAATCTTGACACGAGTATTGAGCCAGAAAACTTGAACTTTGAGATTTCACTAATTTAGGCAAGCTCTTCCTGTGGTAAGATTGCTAGTTGCTAATTTAAGGTAAAGTCTAAAATTGACAAAGATTTTAGTTTATTGGTTACTTGTGTTGTTTATGTAAACGAGTATTTAATTAAAAAAACGAAAGAAGTTGATGTGTTTTTATTTTCAAAACTATTAAACGTGGACTTAGTTTTTTTAAATTATCTATTACATTATAACATATTGACCTTGAGACATTAATTAAACTATGTGTTATATTAACATTCTCTCACAACTAATCCTTGACATTTCTCACCGTCTGAATATTTTCGTCCGTTCTCAGCTTTCTGTATAACTCAACATAGGAATATTCTAGTTAGTAAAACTGCCCCTTTGCAACAAGTGAATGCAGCGTCCGCATTTTACTGCTACACAAATGGGCACATTTTATTTGTATTTTTCTTCTAAAAAAAAAAGAAAGAAAGACAGAGGGGGTTGTTCTGATAGAAAGAAACAAATTCGCTTCAGGTTTTAAATTTGCGTGAATCAGCGCAAAACTTTTTAACCCCCCTCCATTGTGCCTGGCATGGAATCCACAATAGGGGCAGTGGAGGAGGGGTGGTATCGACGGGGAACTCACCCACCCCCATTCTTTTTGGTCCGTGGCCTTTATAAAAAACGAGAGGACAAATGAAAAGACACAGTAAAAAAAACAAGTTTCACATTATATTCTTGTCATTTATACAAAAACGTAAGGAGAATATTTTGATGGAAGTGACATTTTCTCTCCAAACAAATTCTAGACTTCAAGTGAAGCAAGAGTGAAATATATCATATTTTTGTGATTATTACCTCCTTCCTCCTGTTTTCTCCTACCCAAGTGTCGTTGTCTTGGAGTAAGGATGTTCAAGCACGTTCTTAAATATCTTTATCATTTAATTTCTGTCGATCCCTCGGAGGGAGGAGTATTGTGATCGCCAAATAATTCACACGTGAGATTTTTTAATTAAAATCGACGTTTCATGACCACATTAAACTGAAAAAGTGGTTTTTGCGATGCCATCTGTCTGTACGTATCTTGGACTTGTGCCGAAACCATTTACAGATTGGGATAAAACCTAATATCTAAGGTGTTAATAAGGTTCACCCAAAGAGTTTTTGAAACAGGACATCTAACCCTAAAATTAAGGCTAGCTTACTGAAGGGAAAAATAAGAAAAACATATCTATTTTCTTGAAATCTGCTATAACTATTTTGATTGTATTTTGTAGCTAAGCGATGTTTAACATTACAAACAAAATGGAAATTCTAGTTTCCCCATGAAAATTAATTTAAGAGCATCTTCTTTAGTGAAGAGGAAAACTCCAATTTTGATCATATCTCCACAACTATTTGAGATATGAAATTTCTTTTCATTGTAAAGTTGTAGCACTAATAGAATAAAATTAATTTAGTAAGTAATCTATTTTTATAAAATCAATAATTTCTGCGCTATAAGCAAACATATATAAATATATTTGTTTTATGGAACACTTTGACATATACATTTGATTGTTATGCTCTTTAATGGACAGGTGTGTTCTTCTTTTCTCAATGTTTCTGTAATAGTAAATATTATTTAATTTATCATCGTCGATGCAGTGTTTCTGCAACAGTTTATATAATATTTCAACAATCATTACAAGTTTAAATAGAGGATTCTATTTTAAGAAAAAGAGAGAGAGATAGAATGTGTGGTGCAGGGTACCATTTATTTTTGTTACAAAATCATATTTGCTCTCTGGGCTAGCAACAACATTTTTCTCCAAAATAAAAATTGCCGGGCTCCTTTTATTATATTTACATAAATATAAAAAAACAAATAATTATATTAATTAAAATGTTCACGATTTATTAGTAAGATCCAAAGAAACTTCAATAAATACGTTAAAGTTTTTATAACAACTAACATATTAGGAAATTTCCCCAACAAGCATAGGAATGAAAGTTTGTTAGTTAAGATAGTATAAATAGTATTCTAACGAAATCATGATATTTTGAAAATAATTCATAGCTCGTTTAAAATCCTTGAGTTGTCAGACTCACTCTTGTTCTCTCTAACTTAAGGCCTCTAAAATCTATAAAATCAGTCTTTTCTTTTTTTAGAAGATTTTAAAATAAAAATATTTTCCTTTCACTATTCTTTAAACCAAACTTGAGCAAAATATTATGTTAAAATAGTCACCAATCCAAAAACAACTGGACTATAGCTTGACTAGAAATTAATTGATCCGAGAACTCTCGGTCTCATCCCAGAGGCTGGGTCTTACAATAATCCTCGTATCAGAGTTTGTCTGATTAGCTAAAATGTTACCCACTTAGGTTTGTCCGCATGGTCAAAGGCGCTACTCTTGACTTCCGATGACGGGGAGATCGAGGCTCGAATCTCGGTCTAGTGTACTGAGGGTATCTTTTACAAAATTGTTTTCCACTCTCCATCCACACGAATGTGGTTACACTTCCTACCTTCCAAATTCCTAAAATCGTTCTCGTAATTAGCATATAAGCGTGTAACCCAAACGCGTGGTAGGACGTGGTGCTAAACATAAAATAAAATATAATAAAACTAAAAACGAAAATGTTTCTTTCCTATGTCAAGCCATTCCTGGCCAATTTAATATCGAATGTACACGTCCTTAGAACTTCAATAGACACAGCGGTGTTTTTATATAGCTATGTAAATATAAGAGAAGTTACCGAATAGTGTTTACTTGAAAACAAAAGTTAGTTAAGAGAGAGAGAAAATCCCAACAAAAAAAAGGTTAAAATGTATACCAAACTCACGTGCACAACCTTAATAAGAGTTGATCAGTAATATCACCACAAGAGGAAGGAGCTACAACAAGACATTTAGCTTAGTCCAGAGGTTCCAAAACTTATACTCTTTGATTCCTTTCCCTTTAATTGATTTACGAGCGTAGCGTCCCCCTTCTCCCTTTTCCAATATCCAAAATATCAAAAATGTGGTAGCTCACTTTTATTTATACAATGGCTAGATAATTTGTTCCTCTTTGCCTGGAATTATTAATTCTTTTATAGCTTTGGATTATTCTAGACCAGGATGAAGACGATGAAAATATATAAACCGATAGGTCTTAAGGGTTTCACGTGGGGGTACCAAAGTTTGGTTGAAATACGTAAATTAGTAAAAAAAATCAATAAGTGGAGACAAAACCAGGCCCACCACGAGGTGAGGGGGCAACAATAATTGGTACCATGGAACCGGGCCCAAGACTTCCAAAGGCCTAGGGCGGAGGTTCACAAGATAAAAAAAAACATTGTGTAAGATTAAATAAAATATTAATGACAGGCAATAAAGTGTTCCCTACGGGAAAACTTACTGGCATTTGTCACACTTACATAATTGGTCCGGTACAGTCTTGTCCTTCGTTCTGAAATGTTTGAAAATTTGTTAGAGTTTATTAGTTTTGTACTGAAATTAAATTTGGCACATAAAAAGAGCTAGGCAGTATATAAAATTCAATTTAAATTTAAATATTTCACTATGTGCATAACATTTCAGTGTTTAGCTACGTATTAATTTGCATACATTGCTTTTGTTGTGTAAAAGTGAAAAAAAAAGGTTATACACACAACTAAGTCAAACAGTGATTACCGAGAAGAATGGGCATTTTCCATCTGGACATAATTGGTCCCCCCCTCCCAAACTGGATTAAACTCCCCCATCATCTCGAATATACTTTCCCCCATCTATATGTATTTCCATCTACTATGAAATTCTTGAATAATAAGCTGAAAATGACTTTGTATCAAACTTTAAATAGCTTTTAGAGGCATCCGAATTTAGAAGTTTTTTTTAGGGAAGTTCCGCTCTAGATAACTATGTGAGGCATTAATTTAAAAAAATCTAGACGAATACCACTCCAATTAGTTTCTAGAGGCGTCCAATTTTCATAATTTTTCTTGGAGAAGACCCATTCAAATAGCTTATATAGGAGTCAATTTTCAAAAATAAGAAGACCAATCAACATAGCTTTTAGAGATATTAATTTGTTGAAGGAGTATACTCTAAAATAGCTTGCAGAAGCATCTAAATTTCAAGTATTTTCTGGAGAAAACTACTCCAAATATATTATAAAAGATTTTAATACAAAAAAATCGGGTGACCGTTAGGGTCATCCAAATTTCTAAAGATTTATGAGCATGGATCATTCCAAAGTGCTTATAGAGAAAAGTGATTTTTGGAAAATTTTCAGACGAGAGCCACTTCATAAAACATACATATATTTTCCAGTGAAGGTTCATGAGGCCCTCTGTGTTCAACGGGGTGGAATACCCCCCTATACAACTTTTTAAGCTAGCTCTCCCCCTTAGACAAACACATCTTGTGCACCATTGAAGTCAAGTTGTACAAATAAAGGGGGCGTGCACTTTACCCCTCGTAATGGGCCCGGTTTGAGCACTTGGTGATTCTGGACAAATGATTTATATGATACACCGTAATGGTTTAAAATTTGTCCTCTCTAACCTAGCTAGAAGTATAATTAATAATCAATAATGTGTGTAGGCTACTAAAGTTTAACAAGGTTCATTCATCGATGGTCAGAACAGTTACCACTCGACCACCGAGGCGGACGCGCTCACCGTTTTCATTTTTCATAGCCACGATGAACGAATATCTTATAAACTGTGATTTCAGTACTCAACTTTTCTAATTGATTTGTTTTGAACCAATCTTTCAAGAACCAGTAATCGTAGTAAACTAAGTAAATTGTAGGTGCCCTCTTTGAGAGAACCTCCTCTGGAGGAGGGAGGGAGGTAGAAGAACGGAAAAGAGGAGCCACAGTTTGGCAAACACTGGCTTAGTCTAATAGGAGGATATATCTTTAATATGATGATCTAATTAATTAGGTTGATCTATTTGAACTGTTACTAGGGTGTCGCGCTAAAGGTGAACCATCACTTTAGCGTACCGACCTGATTAACTAAATGGAAGTAAGCCCATAAGAGTAACGTGAAATGAGTGGGAAATATAAAGTTGGGGAATAAAGGACCCCAGATAAATAATCAACAATATATATTCTAATGGGGCAATTTTATTTTACACATATATCAAAATATAGGCAGTAAATACAAAGAACAAATATATATTGAGCAAATCAAATTGAAGTCCTTCCTTGAATATTATGGGCATAATAGACAAATGGTTGATAACATTAAAGCAATAGTCATTATACAATAGAGCCAATACTCTCTTGAATCGAACTAGCCCTGAGCACTTCAGGGTAGTCTACGTCATTATATTTATAGAAAATTTAGTATATAAATATTCATAATATAAACTATAAATACAGTATTTTAGAGCAATACTAAATATTAGGTATCTTCGCTTAGTGGTTGAAGGGATATTAAAAAAGGGTAAATAGCCTGGTACCAGCTCTACAAATATCAAACAGGTTATCCCATACTACAAACAAGGTCATAAGGACCCGGGAGAGGGAGAAACAAAGTTTTAATAACTCTAGTTCAATCTGAACACCATAAACCGGAAGAGGCCCCTATTCAAGTATATTCCCAACGGAGATCTTAAACAAACAATCCGTCCAGACTAAGCGAGACCACCACTAGGCCTGGACTGTATATATCTCTCACATTGACCAATTAGGAATAATGCACAAACTAACCTACATAATACAAACTATACAGTTTGTTTTATAACAAATAATCACACTCAAGGACATATTCTATACCTATAACTATACATATGACAGTAGCCTTTCATAATTAGAAATGCATCGTCTACAGATATGTTTACCAACAAGGCAAACAAAAAGAGATATAATTACATGTGAGTGACAAGGTTTAAATTCATTTAATTAATGATAACCGTCTTCCGTTATCGAGGTAGAAAAGATTAGGTTAGACAAATCGGTAATATTGCTTTGTTCACAAAGAACCGACGGTAGTTAGATAGAACAATTTGTTTGGTTAAATAAATTTATAAATAGGGATATTAGTTTGAATCATCTGCTACATCTCGGCAACAGTAAAAAAGGGGAATTAAGTTTTAGGCAATATAAAAAAGGACAATCTAGCCAGGCTAATATCAGACTAATACATAAGAGGTATAATCATGAATAATAATGAAACAATTGAAAATAGAAACATAGCATCAAATCTTATACTTTTAGAGTTACCAAGAATAATATAATTTAAGATAGTTATTAATCCTCATGGAGAGTTATGGAAAAAACCTAAAAAAAATAATCCTGTAAGAGAAGCTTCCATTTTACAAACAATATATGATTAACAATCAGGCATCTACAGAGTATTATACTACGGCCGGTCATTTCCTAACGAGTATTGCCAGAGCAATCAATAGTAAACTTATACATCTATCCATTACTAGGGCATATAATAGCTAATACAAACTATATTTGAAGACTTAGATAATTATGGCACCTGAAGGGTCCGAAAAGAAAGCATTATCCTCGCGGGTCACAACTTAAAAATATATTACACCCCCCGCCGATCCTATAGGTAAGGCTCCTAAAACTACAGGATAGGAAGGATGTAACGTACATTTTATAAATGACAACAGAAAAAGAGCAGTGTTTTAAATCAAGAATATTTTAATTTGCTCAAAGCAGAAAACAAACAAAGGAAAGTGTGGCCTTAATTCAAAAACTTCCAATAGCTACTACTGTAAAAGAAAACATTGCATCATACGCTGTACCTTCACAATAACAGGACTTAAGGTCTTTCATAATTGTTACACAAAAATGGGTATTAATGTAAATAAGCCGATTGATGCCCATGAATAAGTGTATCGGATTTACTGCACAAGAATACTGTGTGACATCTCGTGTCCTTCTAATTACTTCAATTCAAAGTTTACATTAGTCACAAGGATAATTCATTGATGTAATCCATGAAGTAGAGAATCAAACGCAAGAAGTTGCGCCGCCACATAACAGTTTACTTTAATCTAAAAACGTTACGTCAAATGGTTATAGAGCTATAAGGTAATAACTAACAAAGACATTTTTGATATTTCCATATTATCTATATATGTTTTCTAACACCCCGAACAGTTATATGAAACATAACTTCTCCATTACGCTGCTCGTGTTACGACTATTTACAATTAAAAGAAAACAGGTCTATCTCACAAGACGCTAATACAAGGTCAGTTTTACATATTAAATAACATATACCGAACGAAATATCTCCATTGCGTTGACTCAAAGATTTGACTATTTACATTATAAGTTTGTCCTACATGACGCGATTTCTTCATGACGTTGACTCAAACATCTAATAATTTACTCCATTGGTCCCTCATCCATGACCCCAATAAATAGTCTGTTCTAAAAACACAAATAAATTTATATCAAACGTAATGTTTTCCCCGATCCCTCCTTCATGACCTTGATACATCGTCTGCTCTATCCCAAAAGTTATTTCATAATGCTCTATATAATACAATTTACATTCACCTATATATTGAGTCTAGAAAACAAGAAAAANTATCGTCGCAATGCAGTTGTTTATGATAATTCATAGTCCATCTCTTTGACCGACGTAGGAAACATCCAATGTCCGGCGATGGTTTCCTTATCCCTCCGCCAGGGGGCAATACAGAGCTTGTTGATTTGGCGCCTGGACTCTTAGAAAACATCGCGCAGTGTTGATATTATTCTCGGGCCGGGTAGATCGTCGAATACGGACTTCTCAAGTCGTTGTCGCCCCACGCTTCTACATTGGTGGTTTTGACTTGGTAGTAATGTAGTGAGGCCAGCTTGACGATCAGAAGGTACGTGAAGAACAGTATTTTAAGTAGACAGTTGATAGTGAATATTTAAGAACGCTAATTTGATGTATGATTGTTAGGGCTACATTGGGCTACAATAGTGAAGTTTATTATTGTAGGATACGTCGAGGTTTTTTTGGGAGCGGGTGGTATGCTTTAATCGACTGAACGTGTAATATCAGGTTGGGTGGGGTAGTAATTGTACAATACGAAGATCGTATTGTTACAAATAGTAGTGCTCCCACAGGTTGCGTACCATAAATATTACCCAATAAAGGGTGCAATCGTGACTGCAACCAGTCACTGACCTAACTAGGTCCAAGAAGAAAATGTTAGATGACCTGATTGTAGCCATAAAGAGATCCTAAACGGGATCATACCGCTTAGGGTGTCATAAAAATATAACAATGTCTTAAGGACTAGAAAAGGAAATCAATTCCCGGTCTCAGTATACTCATTCACCTGGTCCTATACATATGTAGAGCATAGAGCCCTCGTATTTAAACTATGCCTAATGGGCATAGGGAGATGACCATCAGTCTATCTGACTAAAGAAACTATGTCTGATGGACATAGAAAATAATGTTAGACATCTTGACTAAAGAAACCATGTCTGATGGACATAGAAAATATTCTTAGACCTTCTGACATTAAACCTTGTGTCTGATGGACATCAAAAATCAATGTCTAATCTACATTGAAAATTAAGAAAAATATTCTAATACATGAAACTATGTCTGAGGGTCATAGACAGCAACGTCAGACATTCTGGCATGATACTCAATATTCCTCAGAAGAGACTTCCTCTGAGACACGGTAGTGAGGCCGATGCCTGACACATCGTGGCCATCGGTAGTCTTCGATGCTGAAGTTGTATAGAGTAGTTATTTCTCGTGAATAAATACAATAGAATACAAAAATGTGATCCACGAGGAATCTGTTATGTAGCGATAGAACTGGCCCAAAGTACAACAGGAGATCTAAGGAGTAAAGGAGGGGGGGAGGAGTCACGAAATAAATCCACTTCCTCATTAGCGCTGTCAACAGGAGTGGTGAGCAGAGACAATAATATCTCTTTTCTTCGACGTGTGCCCTTCGATCAAGACGTGAAAATGCTCACATATTGAAATAGATTAGTATTTTGTTATCTTGTTTTAATGGTCTTTATGGAATTTTGATTATAGATGTCATATTATATAAATGACATGCTACAGAAACTAGGAATGAACTATCTTAAATATTAATTAGTAATACTCTAATTTATAGTTATCTACATTAGAGCAATATATACTGCAGGGACAAGAATCCCTTCCCTACACACTGGTAGTTATAAAATAAAACTTTTAAATGACTCTCATCCTTGTAAAGGATACCTGTCCTATAGTGCCCAACATGGCTACAAAATCTAAACGCTTCTTCCAGTTAGCTTTATGTTGAAAACTCTAACTGGTAGATCTAGCTCCTCGTAGTTCCTCGTTCATAGGCACCAACTGTGGATGTGCTTTGCTAATTAAGCATCCCTAATGTTTCAGATTTTTTATAACCTTAATATTACGGTACGAGCTCAATCTTGGATATTGAGTTGCGCTGCGAACAGTGTTTTCTAGCGTAGCAAATGGCAGGTGCTGCCATATGATATGTGAGCAAGGGTGATTAAGTTGGTAGCACTCACCACTCGTGAACCGACAGCCTGGCATTTTATTTGTAAACATGTTTCCATCACAGTTTGGTTAGTGGCAGTACTCGTATCGTATGTATTATTTTTGTGTTATGCATGTTTGTTTTATTTTATTTTATTAAATGTATATTGAGACTAACAAATTTCACCTTAATTTTGACCAATTTTTTTAAATATGGTGCTTGAAAATTGGCAAATATGATACCCCTTTATACCCTTTTTTTTAATAGAGCCCACGCAATGTTCTTTACAAGTCAGCGCTTACTTCCCTGCCAGATTAACGGTGTAGAATGGACGAATCTATCTTCTTTCTTCCTTGTATATATAGTGGAGAGTGGCAGGCAGTGGAAGGGTAGGTAGGAGAACTCTCAATATCCCAGAACCATATTCACTGAGAGGGTGATGCGCACGTGACTTCATGCCGTCTCCCACCACCGTAAGTCAAGGAAGTGGATGATTGACCAAGTGCATGTGCAGCCCGGCCTGGCGTTTCAGAAGTTTTGACATAGGTCACCAGCTTTCAGTGAACGTTTCGAATTTTTTTTAACGTGAGCAGGTCTTGGTTCGAAGTAGGCACGGCTCGGTTTACTGGAACACGATAGCACAGCATTGCTTTAACAGATTATAGAACGTGGTGAGTACTCGTGGTTTGTAGATGTTTTAACAGAACCAGATGTTGTATAATTTATTATGGGATGTGATAATGAGAATTTCTTGTGTTGGGCTAAAAGTTGTTTTAGCATGATACATAGCTTAATTTTTTTTAACTAGTCTAGTTTAAATAGGTGAATTTAATAGGCGGATATAGTTTAAATAGGATGATCTAATTATAATAGGTGGTTTTATCTTAAATAGGCAGATCTATTTTAAATAGTTGGATCTATTTCAAATAGGTGGATATAATTTAAATAGCAGACTCTTGTTTAAATAGGAGGATCTGGCTTAAGCTTTAAGGTTATTTGACTTAATATACAATACCTAATGTTTAAAAAAGCACAGTTTTTATTATACCTAACGATAATACAAGATTTTAGCACCGCATCTAATACCACTTCGGCGTACACACTCATATACTAGCTATGCCAATCGTTTTAGGGATTAGGAAGATTGTATTTAGAGGAACTGTACCAACATTTACCTGGAAGGAGAGTGGAAAACCATTTTGTAAAACCCACCCTCAGTACACTCTAATGAGATTCAAACCTCAATCTCCCAGGAGTCGGCAGTCTAATATACTGCGAAAGTAGCGCGTTAGACCATGTGGCTACCAAATAAGTTTTTCTTTCTTTACTATTATGTTTCTACTAAAATTTCCCTTGCAACTATTTTTTTTCTATCAGACATCTTGCACGATTCTCTATAGACAGCAGTTTGACAATCCCTCTTGATCCTTTAGAACACGTAATACCAGTTAATGTGCTCGGTAATGACCCTACTAATGGTCCTATTAATATTGATAATATAAGCTGCTCCATCGTTCCTTCTCGTACCTAAAGCTTCCTGAACTATTCTTTATTAGCATTTCCTCTGAGCACGTACACGCAGCATAAAATCTGTAATTCAAACATTTAATTTATTTCATAAATCAAACTAATTCTTAGAATGTTCTTATTTATAACAATTTCATACTGTTAAATTAATTACATGAAAACAAACACACAAATAATGCATAGGATGAGATATACCCTGGAGTCACAACACGACCTTCAGGCTTTGAGACTTCATAACCTTTGGGTCAAGTAAATGAATCGCAAAGTGGATATTAATCTCACATTATTCACCTCTTTAACACGAAATATTATCATAACGTTTTAATTATTCGTGAAGTTGTTAATTGGTCCTGTTGTATATTCGGGTTTCCTGACTCCAGGCTCTCGTATTCACAATGTACACTCTGGTTAGATTCTGACAGAACAACACATTTAGAAAATTTAAACATGTTTTATTTTGTGCTTAAAATTAATCACATTCTACTATATTACGATATTATATTTGAGATTAGGAAAATAATACAGTCGGGAAATGCATGTTATTACTCGTGTGGTAAGTTGTCAACATCTCGCTTGATTTTAAGGAATGTAAAATCCAGAATATACAAAACAATATTTTACTGGTTGTTCTCCACGGGTATGAAACATGGTCTCTTACCTTACATAATGGAAACAAATTTAGGATGTTCGCATTAAAGGTGCCTAGGAAGATATATGGACCAAAATGTAATGAGGATATTTGGGAGTGGAGGAAGTTTCGTCATGATGATGAGTTACATACCCTGTACTCATCACAAGACATTGTTAGGATAATACATTATCGTAGATTACGGTGAGCGCAGTTCAAATAGGAGATTATAGAACCTTGTGCAGGGTTTTGACTGATAAAACCAATTGGAAGAGACCATTGGAAAGATCTAGATGCATTAGAATATCAGAAAGTTCCGGAAAAAGATAGGGTGTAGTGAGGTGGACTGGATATTATTAATTCAAGATGGGGATAGGTGGTGTATTTATGCAAGTGTGTCAATTAACATTTTATTTACTAATGCCATAGAGTAAGTATTAGTTTTATTTTACAGGTATCGATAGAATTAAATATGTATCTTTTATGTTAAATGTTTCACATGTGTATATCTGTGTAAGTGTTACAAATCAATAAAACCCGTACAAACAAATATACAAGAATAAAATCCACCACAGCTTGGAACCAGTTTAGCTTGTGCGCATACATTACAGTAATTACGCTAGGGAAGTAAAAAATAACTCGGATGAATTTTAAATTAAATTTACCCACCGTCGCGTGGATGAAGAGTGGGAAACTATTTAATAAAAACCACCCCCTGTACATTCGACCGGGATTTGTACCTAGATCTCCCCGTCCAAGGCAATATAGTTCAAAATGAGACTGATGAATTAAAAAATGTGAGAACCAACATAGGCGGTTCTGATAATATCTATCAAAAGCAGAATATCACATTATTTGACGAATGAATACATAAACATACACTTAATAACGTTTCTTCCTGTAAGGTGAAAATTGGACTGTAGTGGCAGACATAACAAGTACATAATATGTAAGCATCACGAGTAGGTGCAAAGGTAGAAAGATGTCCTACAGAGTATTCATGAATAAAATAAAGACTGTAGTTTGCCTGTAGAGTATGACGAGATGGTTCTGTGCTAGTGGTCCAAGTTCTTCTGAAGCTAATGTTAGAGCAGTCCTAGTCCCCTGTCTTGGTAGAGCTCTCTCTCTACTTGTCTGCTATGCGGGTCGCTTGCAACACACACTTTCATATTATGTTCCTCCTAAAATGTTTCTAATGTTAATTAAATGGTAATGTTTTGGAGCGGGAGTAAGAGGGGAGTTGCTATCAAATCTACTTTTACTGTCAACCCGTATAAAGTGTTTCAGTATGGGGTGAGTCTAGAAATGAACGTATGGAGAAACTTTGTGTCCAGTTATTATTATTATTATTATTATTATTATTAGCACCGCGTCTTACTACCCGTTCGGCTTATACGCACATTGTGTCCAGTTATAATGTGTGACCAGTTATATGTATTACCAGTTACACTCGACCAGTTACAGGTATGAGCAGTTACATATATGACTAACTGCAGGTATGATCAGTTACATGCATGACAAGTTACATGTGTCACCATTTAAATGTGTGACTGTTTTTATATATATTATCAGTAACACATATGATCAGTTACATGTATGACTAGTTGCATATATGATCAGTTACATGCGTGGCCATTAAAATGTGTGACCGGTTATATATATATTACCAGTTACACTTATTACCAGTTACAGGTATGACCAGTTACATATATGACTAGCTGCAGATATGATCAGTTACATGTATGAAAAGTTGCATGTGTGACCGATTATAATATATATTACCAGTTACACATATGACTAGTTACAGGTATGACCAGAGTTACATGTATGACCAGTTACGTGATCATTAAAATATGTGCCCATCTATTTATATTACCAGTTACATGTATTAACAGTTACATATGTGATGTGGTATTCATCCAAAAGCCTCTGAATAACCTCGTAGGGTGAACTAAGTCTTCAGACCGAATTTGTTCCTCTTGCGATAATTTCCCCCCTCTTTCCAAGAAAGTGTTGGGAGGGATGTAAATTTAATCTTGTAATAAAGGGGAGGGGGTTAATTAATCCTCTCAGGCAGGAACGTCCGTCCTTGGTCTCTGCTGTATTTCCCTCGTACCAAGGGATTACCAATAGGCTGCTTTAATCCACGTTTCTTTCAGCCTCTTTTCACACAGTTTTCGTGCCAACTGTTTTAATTAATTTAAGTAATAAAACAAGTATTTTTTTAAAAAAAAGTATTTACTTAGAAGTTAAACGATCTCACGTTGATATTTCTGTGTATAGTTAACAATATCGTGATGCCGTTTATGTAAGTTTACCAAGTATATTCAAACAGTTGAAATCAGTCTGGGTCAAAGTTCTGACTGCCAATGCTTTGAGACAGTTGACAATTATGCTCTGGGCTTCAGAGGAAGTAGAAGTTATTAAAAGTTCATGGGCTAATTTTATTTGTTATTTGATTCTCAGCTCAATACATATTTTGACCTGGCGGTCTAGGGGTAAGGTGTTAGACTTCTGTGCTGGCGGCCGGGGCTCAATCCTCGGTCCCGGCACAGATTTATCTGATTACCAAACCCTTCCTTCACCTCTGACAAGACATCTTGTGAATGTGGGGAATGCCAGGCCTCCACCGTGGTTCGGATTCCACGTTAAACTGTAGGTCCTCCATTTCATCTCACAATCACCCTACCATTACATGTTAGCGTAAGTGCGTATAACCCGAACGGGTAGTAAGACGTGGTGCTAATAATAATAATAATAATAATACATATTTTCATTAGAAAACACTAAACAAAATAATGTAAGAGACAGAGAAAAAAATTAAAAAGTACTAAGACACATTTTGTACATACCTTTCCTCATTTAGTATATTATAGTTTGAGACAAAATGTTCAAAAATCAGTAAATCACCCTTAAATTAACATAAATCAGCAAAACAAGTAAAATTTACACTTCAATTGATCATCTAAAACATTCTCTAGATAAACACATTGAACCAAATTGTTAGATCTACTTCCAAATAATTTTAAATTTTCATAAATTAATCATCAGTAAATAGAACCTACTCTTAACTTTAAATCTATAATTATAATTACTATTACTATCATATAGCATTCACATATAAAGTTTAAACGAAATTCATCAACCGTGGACAGACCGGGACAGACAGACCCACTTTTTGATTTCAAGAACACATCAAGCTCACCTGAGTGTTCAGGTGTTAGGATTTGCCTGCTCATCGTTCGAAAAGACGGCTGTGTACGTGTTGTCTGCACAAGCTAGACAGTGAACACCTCCCTATAGTCCTGTTGTGTTGCTGTGATATTAACGACTTTCTTTATATTTATTTTTGTTACTTCCTCCTGAAGTTAATACGAGAAACCGAAAACCATTCCCCATAAAATAGGACATTAAACCAATCATTTTACTCCGTCTTCTCCCACGGAATTACCGCCACAAAGAAAACATATAAAAATAGCTCTTTTTTCTCCCTACCTCAAGTTATTCTCTCCCCCCCGACATAAAACCACGGCGCATCCGTGCCATGGACTTGAATCCATTAGACGGAATATCTTGAACCATAAAACATTCCTCAGTGACTGGATTTATCTCCCTGCATAGAGAGAGAGCTTTTGAATGTTGGTTGTGTTTCCTTGTAGCAGTGGCGTTTATTGAATACAAACATGTGTTCAGTTCTGACAGGTGAGCTGCTCGAGTGTGACAGGGGAGGGGGGGTGCTCATGTATGCTATACATACTGTTGGGGTTCGACATTTGGGCTGCTAGAGTCAGATAAGCGGTCTTCTTGGGTCAGACATACTGGCTGCCCAGGTATTACATGGAGACTGCCTGGGTATTATATGTGGACTATCTGGGTATTATAGGTGGACTGCCTGGGTATTACAGGTGGGCTGCCTGGGTATTACAGATGGACTGCCTGGGTATTACAGGTGGACTGCCTGGGTATTACAGGTTGACTGCCTGGGTATTACAGGTGGGCTGCCTGGGTATTACAGGTGGGCTGCCCAGGTATTACAGGTGGACTGCCTGGGTATTATATGTGGACTATCTGGGTATTACAGGTTGACTGCCTGGGTATTACAGGTGGGCTGCCCAGGTATTACAGGTGGACTGCCTGGGTATTACAGATGGACTGCCTGGGTATTACAGATGGACTATCTGGGTATTACAGGTGGACTGTCCAGGTATTACAGGTGGACTGCCTGGGTATTACAGGTGGACTGCCTGGGTATTACAGGTGGGCTGCCTGGGTATTACAGGTGGACTGCCCGGGTATTACAGGTGGACTGTCCAGGTATTACAGATGGATTGCCTGGGTATTACAGATGGACTATCTGGGTATTACAGGTGGACTGCCTGGGTATTACAGGTGGACTGCCTGGGTATTACAGGTTGACTGCCTGGGTATTACAGGTGGGCTGCCCAGGTATTACAGGTGGACTGCCTGGGTATTGCAGATGGACTGCCTGGGTATTACAGGTGGACTATCTGGGTATTACAGGTGGACTGCCTGGGTATTACAGGTGGACTGCCTGGGTATTACAGGTGGGTTGCCCAGGTATTACAGGTGGACTGCCTGGGTATTACAGATGGACTGCCTGGGTATTACAGGTGGACTATCTGGGTATTACAGGTTGACTGCCTGGGTATTACAGGTGGACTATCTGCGTATTACAAGTTGACTGCCTGGATATTACAGGTGGGCTGTCCAGGTATTACAGGTGGACTGCCTGGGTATTACAGGTGGACTGCCTGGGTATTACAGGTGGACTGCCTGGGTATTACAGGTGGACTGCCTGGGTATTACAGGTGGACTGCCTGGGTATTACAGGTGGACTGCCTGGGTATTACAGGTGGACTGCCTGGGTATTACAGGTGGACTGCCTGGGTATTACAGGTGGGCTGCCCAGGTATTACAGGTGGACTGCCTGGGTATTATATGTGGACTATCTGGGTATTACAGGTTGACTGCCTGGGTATTACAGCTGGGCTGCCCAGGTATTACAGGTGGACTGCCTGGGTATTACAGGTAGACACATAGATACTGCCTGGATATTGAAGGGGGACTGCCATGATATGACAAAACAGCTGCTTGAGTATGATAGGTGGGCTACCGGAATTTATATATGAGCTTCCTGGGTGCATGGGCATTATAGGTGAACTACTCACGTCTTAGGCTACACGTGAGCTCTCTGGGTATCACAGGTAGGCTTATTGAATACAACAAATTAGCTGATGGTGTCTGACATTTGGTTACTCAGGTTTTCTAGACTAGCTCATGTCTGATAAACAGACTGCTCGGGTTTGACATGTGGTCTTCTCAGCTCTGACAGGGGAAATGCTTTGGTCTGAAAGGTGGGCTATTTGGGTCTGACAGTTGGGTTTCTCATGTCTGCTAAGCAGACAGCTCAGATCTTACAAGGGAGCTTCTTATATCTGAAAGGTGGCTGGCTGCTCATGTATACTAGATTAGTTGTACAAGTCTTCTGCTCAAATCTTCTAAATAACTACTCATATCTGCTTTATGGTCAGCTCAAGTCTTATACTGCGTGGATTTATATGGACTTAAACAATGCATATAAATAATGTCTCGTGAGCAGAGAAAATGTTTCAGTCAGTACGACTGACCTTGAGAGGTCCATGTTCCGTCCTGACCATTGCTGTATAAGTTGTTTGAACCCATCAGTTCTTGTCTTCACCACAACTTAGCAGCACTGTAGCAGTCTTTCTGAAATATCCATACCACGTATGAATGAGGACATTCTATTTATAAAGAAGAGCCCTATGAGTCTGTTCTCCCTTGGGCGTGCAACGAAGCGGACATAATCTCCGCAGAAAGAGCCGCGTTCAAGTTTCCGGCTAGGTGGGTCTGCTCGGTTTTGATTGGCTGTCAGGGCCGCTAGGTTCACGATCGAATGATCAACATGACAGGTTTAGTAGGCCTGACTTGGGACGTGATACATTTCACTCTTGTGGGTGGATGGGGAAGGGGGGTTTATCTCCACATGTCACACAGGGCGGGTATCAAGCAGACAGGGGTGGAAACGCTCACTAGAATTACCTGCTTTGTTGTTAGGCTCGAATATGGCACCCTCATAAATGTTCACACATGGTAGACCTCATTGGATGGGCCAGTTTCTGTGTCTGATTGGTCATATAGGCTGACTACAGGTCTAGAGGGCGCTGGTTCCATCCCGATTCTTCCATTGGCGGAGTGGTCATGGAGACTAGCTACAGTCTGCAGGTCTAAAGGGCCCTGTTTTCATCCTGCCTCTACTGTTGGCTGAGTGGTCAGGGAGACTGACTACAGTCTACAGGTCCCTGGTTCCATCCTGCCTCTACCGTTGACTGAGTGGTCAGGGAGACTGACTACAGTCTACAGGTCTAAAGGGCCCTGTTTCCATCCTGCCTCTACTGTTGGCTGAGTGGTCAGGGAGACTGACTACAGTCTACAGGTCCCTGTTTCCATCCTGCCTCTACCGTTGGCTGAGTGGTCAGGGAGGCTGAGTGGTCAGGGAGACTGACTACAGTCTACAGGTCCCTGTTTCCATCCTGCCTCTACCATTGGCTGAGTGGTCAGGGAGACTGACTACAGTCTACAGGTCCCTAGTTCCATCTTGCTTATACCGTTGGCTGAGTGATCAGTGAGACTGACTACAGGCCTAGAGGCTCCAGATCTTACCCAATCAGTTAGTTATATAATGTATAATTTAATTTCACTTAGTTATTACAGATTTGTTGAGCCAGTGTTAAATTATAGCACTTATTTTGCTATCCTAGATTAGTTTAGTTTACAAATCATGTAATTAAGAATTGTGTGACTATTTTATAGCAAATATTTTCACATAATCTTTAAGGTTTTATATTTTTATATTTTTTCTTAACTATTTTTTATTTTATTTATATATTTCTAGTTTATTATATCAATGACTTTGTAAATTTGGAATCAGTGCTTTTTGAATACGTAGACCGATATTTGAAGAATATGAACAGCTATAAATTTGGAATTATCCATATAATTATTTATTATTTTACCTTATACTGTCACATGACCTAAATACTAACCTAACCTAAGACAGCTTGTAACTATCACCCCAATCCCAGTACCAGAAGATCACTATTTGAGTATCACGCCGAATACAATTAAAAATATACAAAAATATTTTGAGTGCTCCTCGGAAACACATCAGGACTTGGTAGCTAAAATTAACTCTTAATATAAAATATTATTTTTAAAATATTATAAGAATCGTGACTTATAACATTGTTGCAGTATTAAAGAAACATTGTTGATGGTTGATTTACGACGTGTTAAGATTCATGTTGGTGACATAGCCCTTTCCCATGCCCTACCTACAAGCCTATAAAAAAAGCGTGGTTGCTATTGAAAAAGGTAGAGATGCTCTTGATAGGATGATACCAATCGAATAAATCCATTCACACCCTTCTCTTACCCCTTCTCAACCACATTCTTGCATCCCCTGACTACCTACTACATTCTTTATCTACTCCCCAGTAATCCTCTGGTACACCCCATTTCCCACAATATTCCCCTACATACCCTCACTATTCTAACAGAAATCCCCTACATACCCTTTTATTTTGACAGTAATCCCTACAGACCCTCAATATTCCAACAAAAATCCTCTTTAGACCCTCAATATTCAAACAGTAATCCCCTACAGACCCTCAATATTTTAAAAGTAAACCCCCCTACATACCATCATTATTCTAACAGAAATCCCCTACAAACCTTTGCTATTTCAACAGTAATTCCCTACAGACCTTCACTATTTTAAAAGTAAACCCTCCTACATACCCTCATTATTCTAACAGAAATCACCCTACAAACCCTTGCTATTTCAACAGTAATTCCCTACAGACCTTCACTATTTAAAAAGTAAACCCTCCTACATACCCTCATTATTCTAATATAAATCCCCTACAGACCCTTGCTATTTCAACATTAATACCTACAGACCCTTACTAATCCAACAGTAATCTTCTAAAGACCCTCAATATTCCAACAATAATCCCTCCAACAGTAATCCCTGCAGACCATTGGTTCAACGGTAATCCCCTATAGACCTTCATTATTACAAAAACAGTCTCCTGCAGATCCTCAGTATATCACAAGTTATCATCTGACACCTAATATAATAAAATATTAGAACATAAGTAACTAACATAAATACTATAAGCTATGGAAGTCCAGCAAAGCATCCTTGTACAAGTCTGGCTACAGTGGCGCAACTACCTCGAACGTAATCAAGTAAACCTCATATACAAGCAAGGAACATTATTTATTTTACTTTTGGTATTACATTGAAGATACCATACCTATTTCCCCTTCAATAAAAGTTGCCCCATCTCTCTCGTTCAGAAGGTGAAGTGTGACTGAAGGTCAGATCCCATCTCGAGAGGTCATCGATCATTCCTCCGGACCAGACTGTCCGTTCCTTTCCCAAACCATCAGTCAATCAACGTCTTAACCTCAAACAACTGCTTGAAAATATTCTACCACGAGGGAGGAGAACATTTTACGTGAAACCTCTTCTATCTTTATCGAGCCCAGAGTTTTGAAAGGGGAGGGGTTTATACAGACGTGAGGGATGGGGGAGGGGGAAAGCAAGTTGCCTACACGCGTGTCATTACTATGCGGACACTTGCTATAATTTTAAATTAGTCCGGCCAAATTGAGAACGGGATAAGACCTGCATGTCCTAGAGTCATTTTTTAATGAACTAAATGCCATATAAAACTATCATTGGAATGAAAATGTTTCGTTGATTTTTTTTACTTTTTTCTTTTGAAATTATTTATATTAAAACCTTATTGATCGAATCTGAATAAGCTGGTTTTGTTGAATTTGAATCCATTGGAAGTGTATTTGCTGAAACAGGATCTGTTGATATTTTTTTTTGCTGAAACATTATCTATTGAAACAGCATAAACTAATTATGACATGATATAAGCATCTACAAACATTATTTTTGGCAGGTTAATTTTCCCCGCAAAGTATATTATAGGCATATTTTAGCTAAGCCTTTACTTCAATCTTTGGGTGCATGGTATAAAGCAGTGGTATCCAACCTGGTGTAAGCTACATTTATATTTTGGTTATAATCTATTTATTTTAGATCTATATTATAGTATGCATAGCTTGAATTATACACCGGCAACTTTGTTGGTATAAAGTTGAAGATAAATTATATCTAGTGGTACGCGAACAAAAACAGGTTGAGTACCCCCTCATTTCACCTGTCGCTTTCCCACTAGGATGGGTTGCCGGTGGCTCGGAGGTCGAAGCTAGAATCCCAGCTGTTTGTATTGAAGGTGATGTTTACTTGACCAATGTTCCTCAAACTGTGATAGTACTACCCCTCGGGATACGGAAAAGATTTCAGAAGGTGCGCAATACATCACTGCCTTTTATTAATCATTAAATACTTATTAATATTAATGACTCTTATAAACGAATCAACGCGTAATTTGAGGAGATGTTATTGATTTTTACAGGCCTTTCTTCCCCTCTGTTGCGACTTTGTTTAGTTTATCACCAAACATGTCATGTACACTTAGAACGACCATTTATAAATCCACATTAAAATATCTAAATGCCATTTATAATACCATTTACCAGAAAACAGTTACTTATTTCAATTTTTTTTACGAGGAGATAATAAAGGGTACGTTGGTTAGGCCGGGGCCCAAAAGGGTACACAACTAGAGAGAGTTTAAGAAACACTCTAATAAACGGTTTCCTCCTATCCTTTTACGCAGATGTGGACACACTTAATATGAACTGTATCTTTCTTATTATTTTCTAACCCATAAATATAAATGTGCTAATATTTATAATGACGTGATACACAAAAATATTATGTAATTATGTTATTCAATAATTTATTAAATTTTATTTTATAGGTACTTTTCATTTTGTAGGGGGGCATTTAGTATCTTCAACTTTATATATAAATAACTCAAACTCATCATAACTCAATCGTGCCTACAGCCGGAGTTGAATTAAGTGTAATACAAAATAATAACCACCTGTCCCAACATTTGATTGCGTCCGGCAACCATATCCATCCGGAAAAAATACTGGGATAAACAAATATTATGGACATACTGTAACTATTTACATTAATTATATCTCCCGACCTTTTTGAAACGCGTTGCATTGTTGGTATTCATCCAATTAGCAATTTTTTTCTGTGATTGCGTTCACACTCCCCTCTATCTAGGTATCATATTCTAGAGAGAGCGATGGTGCAATATGCTGGTATTGTCCTGATCGGACTGATTAGTGGCGTCTCCATCTAGATAACATAGGCATAGAGCACTAGAGTCATTTAAACACGCACTGAACTTCCAATTGCCTGGAGAGAGGCATGGGAAAACACTACCAGGGACAACTTAGGGTCAGGCACAGTATCCGTGCGTACCACGCTCCCGGGCCGCTATCTGAATGCTACACAGTGTCGAGTGCGGGTGAGTTCAGTGACGTAATAAATCTGTTGTTGCCATGACGACGTGCGGCGTGAACTGATGTTCTCTCTCTTTCTCCTGTAATATTCGTGGCCGACAATTATCTCCCAAGTCGTGGAGGAAGGAATCTACAGGATCGCACATCTCGTTAATGTTTAGAGGTGACGTTGTCGCGCCATTAACAGATTTATTTCCGGTGAGGAAGACTGCTCAGCTCCCTGGAAACTCCACGAAACGACCGCCATTTTGTTTTGGTTCGCACTGGCAACTGGCGGCGACATTGCTAACTTACTAGCGAAGGTTCAGTGAGTCGATAGTGATTATAATAATATAAAAGAATGAAAATAATATTAAAGTTAAAAACGTAACTTTAAATAAAATCAAGTTACAAATACAAATAGATACAAAATACATTTATGAAATTCAAAAAAATGAGAAAAAAAATTACAAGTCTTATTAAAAACTAATAACGACCAAAATAGTTGAATACAAAAAACTTTGAAGGTAAAATTAAGAAGAAAAGTAACCACATTTAATTAAAGAGAAAGAGTGGGAGACCAATTATAAAAAACACCCTACATACACCTAGCAAAATTTTACCCTTATTTCCTCGTCATATGCAAACTAGAATAGATGATCCTGACAACTTAGTCCATATTTCCACTTGCACAAGCTAGGTGGCTAACGAAGATGATAGCACCATCTCTCCTCTCGTCCTGTATCCCTATGTAAGATAGTTCAAGAAGAAGATAGCACCATCTCTCCTCTCCTCCTGTATACCTGTGTTAGATAGTTCAAGAAGATGATAGCACCATTTCTCCTCTACTCCTGTACCCCTTTGTTAGATAGTTCAAGAAAATGATAGCACCATCTCTCTTCTCGTCCTGTATCCCTATGTAAGATAGTTCAAGAAGATGATAGCACCATCTCTCCTCTAATCCTGTACCCCTTTGTTAGATAGTTCAAGAAAATGATAGCACCATCTCTCTTCTCGTCCTGTATCCCTATGTAAGATAGTTCAAGAAGATGATAGCACCATCTCTCCTCTAATCCTGTACCCCTTTGTTAGATAGTTCAAGAAAATGATAGCACCATCTCTCTTCTCCTCCTGTATCCCTATGTTAGATAGTTCAAGAAGATGATAGCACCATCTCTCCTCTAATCCTGTACCCCTTTGTTAGATAGTTCAAGAAAATGATAGCACCATCTCTCTTCTCGTCCTGTATCCCTATGTAAGATAGTTCAAGAAGATGATAGCACCATCTCTCCTCTAATCCTGTACCCCTTTGTTAGATAGTTCAAGAAAATGATAGCACCATCTCTCTTCTCCTCCTGTATCCCTATGTTAGATAGTTCAAGAAGATGATAGCACCATCTCTCCTCTAATCCTGTACCCCTTTGTTAGATAGTTCAAGAAAATGATAGCACCATCTCTCTTCTCCTCCTGTATCCCTATGTTCGATAGTTCCAGAAGCTGATAGCACCATCTCTCATCTCCTCCTGTACCCCTGTGTTAAGTAGTTCAAGAAGCTGATAGCACCATCTCTCCTCCTGTATCCCTATGTTAGATAGTTCAAGAAGATGATAGCACCATCTCTCCTCTACTCCTGTATCCCTGTGTTAGATAGTTCAAGAAAATGATAGCACCATCTCTATGCTCCACCTGTATCCCTATGTTAGATAGTTCAAGAAGATGATAGCACCATCTATCCTCTAATCCTGTACCCCTTTGTTAGATAGTTCAAGAAAATGATAGCACCATCTCTCCTCTCCTCCTGTATCCCTATGTTAGATAGTTCAAGAAGATGATAGCACCATCTCTCCTCTACTCCTGTATCCCTGTGTTAGATAGTTCAAGAAAAT
The DNA here is from genome assembly GCA_902151425.1 of Timema shepardi. NCBI lineage: Eukaryota > Metazoa > Arthropoda > Insecta > Phasmatodea > Timematidae > Timema > Timema shepardi. The sequence continues at coordinate 53,080 of CABFVX010000111.1, forward strand.
GATAGCACCATCTCTATGCTCCACCTGTATCCCTATGTTAGATAGTTCAAGAAGATGATAGCACCATCTATCCTCTAATCCTGTACCCCTTTGTTAGATAGTTCAAGAAAATGATAGCACCATCTCTCCTCTCCTCCTGTATCCCTATGTTAGATAGTTCAAGAAGATGATAGCACCATCTCTCTTCTCGTCCTGTATCCCTATGTAAGATAGTTCAAGAAGATGATAGCACCATCTCTCCTCTAATCCTGTACCCCTTTGTTAGATAGTTCAAGAAAATGATAGCACCATCTCTCTTCTCCTCCTGTACCCCTGTGTTAGATAGTTCAAGAAGCTGATAGCACCATCTCTCTTCTCCTCCTGTATCCCTATGTTAGATAGTTCAAGAAGATGATAGCACCATCTCTCCTCTACTCCTGTATCCCTATGTTAGATAGTTCAAGAAGCTGATAGCACCATCTCTCCTCCTGTATCCCTGTGTTAGATAGTTCAAGAAGCTGATAGCACCATCTCTCCTCCTGTATCCCTGTGTTAGATAGTTCAAGAAGATGATAGCACCATCTCTCCTCTAATCCTGTATCCCTGTGTTAGATAGTTCAAGAAGCTGATAGAACCATCTCTCCTCTAATCCTGTATCCCTGTGTTAGATAGTTCAAGAAGCTGATAGCACCATCTCTCCTCTTGTATCCCTGTGATAGATAGTTCAAGAAGATGATAGCACCATCTCTCCTCTAATCCTGTACCCCTGTGTTAGATAGTTCAAGAAGCTGATAGCACCATCTACTGTATCCCTGTGTTAGATAGTTCAAGAAGCTGATAGAACCATCTCTCCTCTACTCCTGTACCCCTGTGTTAGATAGTTCAAGAAGATGATAGCACCATCTCTCATCTCCTCCTGTATCCCTGTGTTAGATGGTTCAAGAAGATGATAGCACCATATCTCTTCTCCTCATGTACCCCTGTGTTAGATAGTTCAAGAAGCCGATAGAACCATCTCTCCTCTACTCCTGTACCCCTGTGTTAGATAGTTCAAGAAGCTGATAGCACCATTTCTCTTCTCCTCCTGTATCCCTATGTTAGATGGTTCAAGAAAATGATAGCACCATCTCTCTTCTCCTCCTGTACCCCTGTGTTAGATAGTTCAAGAAGCTGATAGAACCATCTCTCCTCTACTCCTGTATCCCTGTGTTAGATAGTTCAAGAAGCTGATAGCACCAGAACCTGCGCTACCCCCATAGTCTAGACGGTACGTCAGGTCTAAATATTCCCGGCTCCACGCTCTCCCCAGATCACATCTTTGTGAATCCAGCTCGTGTCTTGATTGCATTAAAGTCGTCCCTTGACGAGGCAGCTAAGGTCTCAAATAATCTTGTTTGTTCATTGGAAGGGCTGGAAGGTAGGAAGGATAACAGACTTGACTTGAGACAAGATGTGGATTCACTTACCAGGCTACCCATTATTTAAAAGTTTTACCCTGGGGTAGGGGGCTCACACCCATTCCAACGTACTGGGGAGGAACTATTAGCATGATTAGCATAATCTATCATTCGGCCCTAGAGGCACGTCTTGTCTAGTTTTTTGGTGGATGGGAGATTGAGGTTCTACTCCTGGCCGGAAGTACCGAGGGTATTTTCGTCCTAAACGGTTTTCTCTCTCCTCATTCATGGCCATGCGGGTACATTCACTCAAACTGCCACCTTACTCATCCTTATTCCAGTTATGCAAATATGTGGTTGTATGAGATAGGAGGAAAACCCTATAAATATGAGTGCATTTAATCCAAATGTTATGGATTAAAATGTGTAAGATAAAATTCAAGGAAATTCATAAATATTTGCCTAGGGAGCAAACTAAAAATGACAGTGTAAATAAAACCACTCTCAAAACACATGCGTGTGGTTTAAATACGAACCTTCGATTAAAAATATATGTAGGCGTACACTCCAACATCCCACTCCAGGTAGGCATTTGCTTTACAAATGGCTTTTGGATGGTTTTAGATTTGACATACAATGTTCGTTAATATCTATATATTGAATATGTTACTATGTTAACCAATTCCAACTCTTACAAATAACTTACCGCAATTAGTAAACCATTTAAGTTGCTTTTAAAAAGTTTACTAATACAGTGCGTTAATTATAACGGTAGCCGCCTCCTTGGAGATATATTAGATGAGTAAGTGATGCAAATTTATTCTCCAAGAAGCGGTTCCCCTAATAAGAACAACTTGTTAATCATTATCCACAAACATCTCCCTCGTCAACAAATGGTCCAGTTTCACCATTTCTCACATCGCCTTGCCTGGTGGCTACGTGAAACGTTGTGCGTGTTGATACGTCCTAGCGTCAGGAAAGATTTAATTAATTAATTTCCTAAACACTCATTTGCTTATCTACCAAAATCGACTATTTATACTTGAGACGTAGCCTGTTTGTTTATACCTTATAAAAAATGTATGTGTACGAGAAAGTAAGCCATTTTGCTAGTAAACTATGTTAAAAGCTTAATCAGGCTAAACGCAGCTCTGGTCGATACGAGACCTGCCCGACATTCCCGAGGCACGGTCTTAGAGGAGCTGCGCTGCAGGACATTAATCCAAATTACGCGGTCTTGTTTATAGGGGAATAAAGTCGGGGAACGGTTCCATTGTTTGTGGGGATCACCATCAAACTTTGCTTGTTACGCCGTCAAACCTTAACCGGCCCATTTTGAGGGCAGCGTTAAAATATTTTGATTAGCCCTGCCGTAAGCTTTGCGCTTCTGGAAGGCGGAGGCGGCGCCTCGATAAAGAGAGCTGCTGTTTTCTTCAGCAGGGAGCTCAAACTACGTGTAGCCACACTATTATTTTATTTTCTAGGTAGCTACTCTCAGAGGAGTTATTATTGTCTGATACAGTGATCGTAATTAGCTTCGAATAATTCGTACTCTATCTTTTATCCTACTTTAGGAATACTTAATTCTTAATCCTACCAGGGTTCAACCCAGATACTTTTAGAAGAAACTGGTAACCATCCGTAGCACATTGGAACAGTCTTATCAACAGTCCGGTAAAATTCCCCCAACTCTCTCTTTTACAATGTCCAGAGGCGATGAAAAAGTTTATAAACTTAAATTAATTACTAAAAATCCCTCTTACAAATACATCTTCTTTCGTAATTATATTAGTCTATTAGATGATGCACACCCATGTCTTCTTAAAAGTAAAACATTGTAAACAATAGTTTTTTTTACCACACGGAGCTTTCTCTGAAATTAAATAAAAACATCTCCCGAAAACATAGAAAAGGATTCCCCCTTGAAGTTAATTAGTTTTATTTGTTGCTTTCTCTTATTTTGTTGTTTTCTTTCTATGGTTTTTACAGGAACAAAATTGGACAAACACCAAGAGCTAAATATCCTGACATTTTTACAGAACTTGACGAAAATAAGGTAAATAGAATACATACTATGTAAAATAAATGGGAAGACACAATTGCACAAACATTTTTATATTGTGTATTATAGATGGGAATAAAATGTTAAAATAAATTTTCAGTAAACTACCCTTAAGTAAGTTTTCTTCATAAAACACACCATCACAATCACTATATATAAACCAAATTATCATATATTTTCCACACATTTCAAATTTTCAAACATTAGCTATTTACAAGTTATTTTAAAATTAATATTCTTAGATTGTAAAAATAAAAACGTTTTATTATTTGTCATGAAAAACTTTCCCCTGATAATCACTTTTATGTCAAAATTCAAGGTAAATTTAGAAATTTTTTAAATTTTCAGTGATTTTAAAATTACTCTACTCTATAAATGTAAATATATAATATTATTTTCCATGTAAAATGGTCTCCAGCTACCAATTTTGAACAAAATTGTAAAAACTATTTTTTTTTTCAAAATATTTCGAAAATCACAAACTTGTAAGCTGCTCTATAATTAATTTTTACCCCAAAACCAGGTACACCCTCTTATTTGGGATGTTAAAAACTTCCTATAAATATATTTTAAACAAAACCCCTCGAGCTATTTTCTGAAAATTTGGAATTTCAGAAAACACTCATCAGTAAGCTACCCTAATTTTAGGTCTAATTTCAAAATCAAAAGAACGTCTCACGGCATTGCCATACAACATCTAGATATCAAGTTTGAATAAAATCATTCAAACCGTTTCAGATCTGTGACCAGGGA
>CABFVX010000111.1:57672-98203 GCA_902151425.1 Timema shepardi
CTCTCACACACACACACACACACACACACACACACACACACACACACACACACACACACAAACAAACAAACAAACACACGATGGGGGATTTTTTTCACCAAACGAAAGTGGAGTTATTGACAATTTAACATAAGAATTTTAGAATGAAAGATAAGCCCGGTTTATTGTAAAAAATGAATCCATCTCCGTGAGGGGTGTTTCATAGCTTTTCTTGTAATTAGTGCTTGAAAAAAAATATATCAATATCTTATATTCACGTGGATATAATTGGTATAATATTCCTTCAACTGTTAGCTTATAATTAGATAGCAATGTCACCATCCCGCGCTCTCGTATTGTCAGGATGGGATATACGAATGGAAGAAACAAGTCGGGTTCATTGGGTTTAATATAATAAAACAGAATACAATGCAATGCCTTGTCAATATAACAATTGGTCTTGAGAAACTGATGAAGGAGGGCTATATGGGGTGGATAGGTTCACCATTGCTCTAACAGTCCTTGAGTTATACTTACAAGGGTAGTTGTGTTATATTCGAAATGTCGTCTACCAGGTATAGCTTTACTTTGTATTGTGCTACTCAGCCCCTATGCTCCTTTGGAATTTTACGTCGGCTTTATCTCTGTCATTCTAATACTCGCCCCTAGTTCGCTCACCAAGACCAGATACGATCCAGGACTCTTCCAAGGGTATTACCCCGTGGATGAGATAGTGGAAAGTTTACTGGTTCCCAAGGAAGGACTCGTGTCGTTGTTATACACCCTACTCTTCTCTTGAGAGTCGAGAACACAAAAGTTTGTACACTAGGTTATGAGGTTCCTCTCTCCATTATTTTAAGACAGCTTGCAAGTTTGTATTGACATTGCTATACAATTTTACTGCTATTTAGTAACAAGGGAATTATTTACTACATGAATTGTTTGTATACAATTGTGGGTCAGCTATTCTTCCCACATGAGTTTATGACGCTTGTGAAACACCTGATACATAAATTAACAATCGAAATAATGCTAGGTACTTACAATCACGTGTTCTATCAAATTGGATCGCACAACTGTGTGAAATATAGCATCTCACGGCGACAATAGTTTAAATGATAGTCTACAATATTTCTTTTTTATTTACTAACCATACAACCTGCACCACAAAAGGGTATGAAATGTGGTATTAAATATACAGATGGATCGGGCTAATTCGACACTAGTTAATTAGAAAAATGGAACAATTTGAACCCACCATAATTATTTATGAAATTACTATTCAAATCAATGGTAAAATATAACATTTAGTTCGAATTTTAGAAGAAAACATTTGAATAATTCAAATTCTAAACATTGTTATTTTTTTCGAGTTTGTTCCTATTTCAAACCTAGCTAAACGCTCTTTAATCACCCCCCCCCCCTACCCCCAATATGCCAATGATGTCAAATAAAGTTTATTGACTCATAGTATAAGAGAAAACGGGGAATTCTGCACCGGCAGCGAGTGGGTTTGGTTGAATAGAGGACGTGTTGGCTCGGATTTCATCGCTTCTGTGTGACAGTTTAATCACGTGTCGCCCGGCATGGACCAGACTGAGAAGATTCACTGAATCCCATTCAGAAGTTAAAGACAACATTTTTAATGCAATCAGTGAACTTGAAGATTTTGTCTATTACGTTAAGATAAGAAAACTACAAACAATCAAGATCATTCATTTTTCTAATGTAATATCATTATTTTCAGTTTAAAAACTGATTTAAGTCTGCAATTTTTGTTTGTTAATTTTTGATAGTTTTCTATTTAAAATTTCCTTGTTTTTTATGTAGGCCTATGTATATATTGTGAATGTGTGTTTTATACAGCACATGTTTATATGTAGCATGTTTTGTGCTTATTGATTTTAGTGTACCAGCTGCCTAGATAATCATAAACATGGTTCATTCGAATCTAGGATATTTCCGATTTTTTGTTTTAAATATCCCTTGGACTTCAAACTAAAAATACTCTCTGTGGTAACGGTTTAAATAGTTTAAATGATAGTAATCACAACGCTTACTTGTATTTTTTAATGATACAAGCCGCATCGCACAAGTGTATTAAATGTAGTATTAGTTATGTCTCACGGCATAAAAAATTTAAATGAAAGTAATAATCTAGGTTTCCTTGTATTTTCTAACGATACAATCCGCATCACCTAAGTGTATGAAATATAGTATTAGGTCTTTCTCATAGCGTCGCTATTTGGCCCCATTTGTCTGTGTTAAAACTAGAGACGTGGAGCGATGCCAGAGCAAGCAGGGCTTGTTCAAATTGTAAATGGGAATAGTTCTCATACCTCAGTAGAACTTTTACTTGCCAGTCATAGCTCAACACACATTCCACTGTGAGAATGTCATTTGTTTACTGTAAACTGGGGGAAAAGGACACATCATAGGTACTACAACTCTGTCCTATTGATGATGCCTTTATTAAAGCGCACAAATAATTAATTAGAGGCATTGCTACAACTGAAACGTTTAACATTTCGTTGCTGTGAGTCCGAAACAGCGGTATTATGTTTTAATATGAGCCACTAACACTTTGATGAGCAGTGGGTATGGTCTTGTTGAGAAGTGTGTGAAGTCTTGTTGAGAAGTGTGTGGAGTCTTGTTGATAAGTGTGTGAAGTCTTGTTGAGAAGTGTGTGAAGTCTTTTTGAGAAGTGTGTGAAGTCTTGTTGAGAAGTGTGTGAAGTCTTTTTGAACAGTGTGTGAAGTCTTGTTAAGCAGTGTGTGAGGCCTTATTGAACAATGTGTGAGACAGGGCCAGATTAAGATTATGTAGGTCCCTGAGTTACAGGTATTTTGAAGCTCCCAGTAATATTTTCAAAAGGAAAATTAAAGTTTAATAAAAATTAAATATAACCCTAGAAGACTAGCAATGTTTAGTTAACATTCAAACATTTTCTTTGCGTTATTTATCTAAAGAGAACGTTTTGTAAGGTTCCAACCAATAAAACCGTTATTGATATTGTTGTCTGTTTGACGTCACACAACTTCATGCAATATAATATATGACATTGTACATTGTTTCTTTTTGTCGTAGTATGTTTACTCCACCCCCATCTTACCCCCACACACATACACACATATATATTAGTGTATATTAATGGAACCCCCTTTTAAATAGCTAATTTAGAGTACTTCTACTTCGATTCAGCATTCACACATGGAATAACTTTTCACTTAATCTCTGGAGTCCCTCCATCCGGTGGAGGCCCCTGGCCTGTAGTCCCTAAAGCTTAAGATTTAATCCTCCCCTGATGTGAGGTCGAGTGTCGAGTGTGGTGGGCTGACTACATTTCTCGTTTCAACCTCCCTCCACCTTCAAATACAAGAGGCACTTCAAAGAGGAGAGGGGGGAGAGCATCTGTGACGTCTTTAGTACAACAGAACCTTCTCAACAACACCAGGAGTGGAAGTTGAGGGGTGCACTAATTTATATCCTACAATCTAATCCATGTGCTAGCTACCAGTAAGTTTAAGTCGTGGAAACAGACTGAGGAGGGTGAATAGGACCAGCCCTATACAGTTATTGACATGATCTATCCAACATAATACACGATAAGTGTACCTCTTCATCCGATTTGGTCAGAAGTGCTAACGAACAAGTTAATGCTCCGGCCTGATTCTTTGAAAGTGAGGAACTATCGTTACTGCACAAGACAAATATTTACCACTTGCCATTTTTAATACATTTAAATATCCACCAATGAAATCATTCTAACTTGTAATGGTAGTCTGACCCTCCTTTTTGCTACATGTGCTCTTTATACATGCATGACAATACAAATCTGAAAGAGAGAAACACTTGTATCTAGCTACACAACTTTAATAAAAGAAATATTTTTTCTTCAGGCAACAGCACATGCAATTTATTAAAGGTCCCCAACAAAGTCTCTAACACTAGGGATTTAACTATGGTCTCTAACACATAGGATTGAACCAGGGATGAAATTAGGGTCCCTAGCACTTGGGATGAAACTATGGTCCATAGAATCTGACATTGAGCCAAGATTCATAGCACCAGGGGGAAAAAAAGGGCCTCAAGCACCTGGAATGGAACCAGGGTCCAAACATCTGGGATGAAACCATGATCTTTATCTTCTAGGATTGAGCCGCGGTCACTAGCTTCTAGGATGAAAAAAGGGTGTCTAGCATCTGGGTTAGAACCAATGTCCCTAGAACCAGGGATGAAATTAGGGTCCCTAGCACCTGGGATGAAACCATGGTCCCTAGAAACTGAGATTGAGCCAAGATCCCTATCACAGGGAGAAAAACAGGGTCCCAATCACCTGGGATGGAACCAGGGTCCCTCCTAGATTGTGCTAAATATCTTATGTGCTTGCCTGGTGCCCGAACACAATTACATATATTGTAATCTTTCATCGACCACTAAGTTACCAGCAAATATTGAGAACGATTAAGGCTGCATATTAAGGCGACAATGACCTAGCCGAAATATGACCTCCGATTAAATAAATACACATGGTATCACAAGTGCCCCCAAAACTTGGGATGGAACCAGGGTACCCAAACTTAGTAGTTACTCTATCCCTTTACTAGGTTTACGTCACTTCGGGATTTCTATATTGAGAGAAATCTCATATACATTTTTATTTTGTGCCCTATGTTTTGTATCATCACATATTACAACCAGTTTGGGCTATACACATTATCTATTAAGTACGCTAACGTTTTGGGGATGAGGAAGGCTTTATGTAGAAGATGTTCACCCGCATTTTCCTGGATAGAACGAGTATAAATCCCTTTAGTAAAAACCAGTCTTAATACACCCAACCGGGGTTCTGACCCTGAAAATCCAGTCTATTATGAGACAAACGTCTTAGAACATTTGGCGCCAAAAGTTGGTCTTAAATAATAATACACCACGTCTTGCTACCCGTTCGGGTCATACGCTCAAGCACTAATTACGTTGATGGGTTAGGAATTAGGAAGGCTGAATATAGAGGAAGTGAGCCCGCATTTTCCTGTAGGAGGAAAACTGCCCCAATTCACCCGAGTGAGAGTCGAACCTCAATCTCCCCCTCCTCGGCAGTCTAACTCAACATGAAATTAGCATGTTAGCTAACTTTGACACTGAGGTGGGTCCGGGGTTTATTATTATGTCCACGCATGTAATTGTATGAATAACATACAAAATGTATACTTCAGTAATAAAATATTGATTGTGTTTTCAATACAATAGAAATTTATCTTGGTTTCTTTTTTTTCTGAATGAGTCGTAACCAAATTAATTTTTCTCTCATTGAGAAGGGCCACGTATGTTTCCAAAGTTGATCATTAGTTACTAAATTATTATTTATTATTATTATTAGCACCGCGTCTTACTACCCGTTCGGGTTATACGCACTTACGCTAATGTGTAATGGTAAGGTGATTTGTGAGATGAAATGGAGGACCTACAGTTTAACGTGGAATCCGAACCACGGTGGAGGCCTGGCATTCCCCACATTCACAAAGATGTCTTGTCAGAGGTGAAGGAAGGGTTTGGCGATCAGATAAAATGAGTTACTAAACATAGAGGATTTCTCATTATACCTTGCCTGTTAAAAACCTTTGTTCGTTGGCGCTTACAACGAAGAAACGCTTCCACAAGCTGAGATCGAACAAGGAATGTTGTCAAATACGGCCACAAAACTTTATCCCGCTGCTGACGTTTTGAGTCAGACCACGAGAGTGGTAGTGGGAACAAGAGCAAAACCCCAAGAAACCAAACAATGAGAGACCTCAGCTCAGTCCTCTGTTAATATCCCCGTGGTATCGTCTCTATTTCGACCAACTTTTTAGAGTTCCAACAAGAAAGTTTTCTCCTCTGACGTTGTATAGCCTGTAATTTAACCGATAGCTCTACACTCCGTTGTTTTAAGATCCAGAGCACTTGAAAATGGCAGAAGAGCATGCACAGACTAATTGGTGACGTCATTGTAGTAACACTAGTAGGCGCACTTCATATTGATTGATAAACTAAAGGGAAGGACTACAATTGCAAAGCAGAGGGATGTATACACTTTGCTTACATATCCCTATTACGTGTAACATTATTTTTCACATATTCTTGTTAAAATACCATCATTGTAAATTTATATTGTAATTTAACTGCAGTTACAACTAATAATAGTGGATAATTTTATTTAAAACATACCCATACATCCTTAAAGTAACCGTAATTGACAAAATTGTTTGGTAAACTGTTTTTTAAATACTACCATCTTGAATTGGATGTTTGATATAGAAATCCTGAACTTGATGTTTGATAAGGCTATCAACTTGAAGTCTGATATGGCTATCAACTTGAAGTTTGATATGGCTATAAACTTGAAGTTTGATATGGCCACCAACTTGGAGTTTGATATGGCTATAAACTTAAAGTTTTATATGGCTATCAACTTGACGTTTGATACGGCTATCAACTTGAAGTTTTATATGGCTATCAACTTGATGTTTGATATGGCTATCAACTTGAAGTTTGATACGGCTATCGACTTGAAGTTTTATATGGCTATCAACTTGAAGTTTGATACGGCTATCAATTTGAAGTTTTATATGGCTATCAACTTGAAGTTTTATATGGCTATCAACTTGATGTTTTATACGGCTATCAACTTGAAGTTTTATACGGCTATCAATTTGAAGTTTTATATGGCTATCAACTTGAAGTTTTATATGGCTATCAACTTGACGTTTGATATGGCTATCAACTTGGAGTTTTATATGGCTATCAACTTGAAGTTTTATATGGCTATCAACTTGACGTTTGATATGGCTATCAATTTGAAGTTTTATATGGCTATCAACTTGAAGTTTTATATGGCTATCAACTTGATGTTTTATACGGCTATCAACTTGAAAGTTTGATACGGCTATCAATTTGAAGTTTTATATGGCTATCAACTTGAAGTTTTATATGGCTATCAACTTGGAGTTTTATATGGCTATCAACTTGGTGTTTGATATGGATATCAAATTTGAGTTTTAAATGGCTATCAACTTGAAGTTTTATATGGCTATCAACTTGACGTTTTATATGGCTATCAACTTGATGTTTTATACGGCTATCAACTTGAAGTTTGATACGGCTATCAATTTGAAGTTTTATATGGCTATCAACTTATGTTTGATATGGCTATCAACTTGAAGTTTGATACGGCTATCGACTTGAAGTTTTGATTTGCTATCAACTTGATGTTTGATATGGCTATCAACTTGGAATTTGATATGGCTATCAACTTGAAGTTTGATATGGATATCAACTTGGAGTTTGAAATGGTTATCTTGAGATTTATGTTTGATACGGCTATCATCAACTTGACTTTTTAAATTACTATCCTGAATTTAATGTTTGATACGACAGTCATGAACTGGATGTTTATAGTTACTATGGGGTCAGCCTCAGTTGGAAAATGATTAATTATTTTGCTTTGATCATTCGAATAGCCGAAAAGATTTTATACAGATTTTTGTGCTCAAACATTTTTATGACTTATTTACCATTTAATAGTTAATAATATTTCTATCAATACAAATCCCGCTTAAATTCTTTGACCAGCTTCATATATGTATGTTCATGTAAGATCATCCGATAGTTCAATGGTCTGTTTGGAAAAAAAGCTGTCAAGCAGTCAGAGCATATAAAATTTCTCTGAAAAACGTTGTCAAGTTATTTTTTTAGTCAATATTTAAGATTGGGAGGTAGGGAACGTGAGAAAAGACCAATTTTTTTTGCAGTTTTTTTGTAAAACACTATTTTGCCCAAATAAATCAAATATTGCTTCCATGTAAACAAAAGAGTTTAATTTTCTTCACATGGTGACCTCAATCCTTCTTAAATATTGGTCAAGGGTGTCCTGGAATTTCTTGACAAATCTTTCTCTTCATTTAAAATGTGTGTCATATAATGCCACCATGTTCATGACCGATACTCCAAGAATGTTATCACCATGTGCAGAAAATTAAACCCTATTTATCTGCTGAAACAATATTTTATTTATTTCGACCCAAAAAAATTATTGCAATAAGAACTGCTAAGCCCTTGGCCTTTTATTGTGTACCCTGCATCTCCACCTTAAGAAGCTTTAATAACAACGTTCTAAGTGTTTTAAAATCTCTACCAGAAATTATGTCAATTTGATCAATGCTGTTGTTATTTTCATCCATAATATCCGTGAACCAGAGAAACATATCGCTTTATTCTTGAAAGTGTTCTGTTCCCAAATTTTCTTCCTCTGGAATTGCGTCACGTTTCAGTAAGATAGCATGTAAAAACATTGAAGAGATTTGTCAACACAGAATATTTAACCTAAATAAACATCCCTGATTCACATCCCTTCAAAGATTTGTTCTGGTAAATACCCGTAAAGATTCTTACTATACACCATAGCTTGAAAAAAGCTTCCTACAGTTTAGACTCTACTAATTAATTTATGTACTTTTAGTGTATGTGTAATTCATGCCATCAAGTTAGTAAATTAGACGGTGATAAGGTTTCCTGACTAGTTAAAAGTTTTGCTCTAAGGTGTAAGCTACTAGTGTAAAGGACGTGTACTGATTTAGGTATTTCTTCAGAAATGTTGGGTTATTTCCTCTGTCACCCGAAAAAATCAAATCGTCAAAATATGAATTAGTAAAACGGGTCTTAAATAAGCGGTAATATACCAATTCAATAAAGTAGATTTGATAAATCATATTATTTTAATGTTGCATGTATTGAGTTTGTTAAAACCACAATAGTTTTGTTATTGAGTGTAGAAAGTTTGTTGAGAGCAAAATATTTTAGTTATTGGACCATAAATACGTTGAGAATATATTAGTTTGGTAGTTGATTGTAAAGATTGTGTTGAAAGCTTAATATTTTGGTTGTTGAATGTATCAAATTTGACGAAAGCATAATAATATGGTTATTGAATGTATATAGTTTGTTGAACGCATATTATTTTTCTGTTGCTTGTAGAAAGTTTGTTAAAAATATAATATGTTGGGTGTTGAGTATAAAAATTGGTTGGAAGAAAAATATTTTGTTTGTTGAGTGAATGAAACTCGTTGAAACCAAACTATTTTGTTTGTTGAAATTATAAATATTGTGAAAGCATAATATTTTGCTGCTGCGTGTATAAAGTTGAAAGATGAAACCAAATTAGATATATATTTAATTTATTTTATTTTATGATAATCATTAGTTCCATAGCTTGTTTTAGATTTGCTGACTTATATACTTGGTTTTCGATATGTTTAAAAAAAATCATTAAAAATCAATAGGAACCAAGTCAAAGCAAACAGAAAAATAAAATCCTGTGCTGGAGAGCTACAGATGACGTCATTATTACCCTTCAATAACACGTATCCCCACAAAGGAACCGGGACATTTTTTATAGCATGTTGGTGGGGCTGAACGGGTAACAAATATCAGAGTCAATAAATAAATCTGGGCCCACTAAAACAAATATACAAATACGATCTGTTCGAGATAAATCTCGACAGTTAAAGTCGTCATCAAGGGGTTTAAGGGTTCACTATACACTACTAGAATTGCTATAATCTCTATTATATTTTAAAACTTACAGCTTGGCCTTGGAATTGAATCAACAGCCTAGACTAGTGTAACTATCCAGAATTATCCTGATAAACAAGGCCAATACGTATTATTTATGGTTGGAGGGAACCGTTACGAATGAATCACACAAACTCCATCCTATCTATTTCTAACACCTAATCAGTCACTTACTCATTAAATTTATCAGTCACTCACTTAATAACTAGCTCAGTCTCTTAATCACTCAGTAGCTCATTCCTTAACTCATGCACTAACAATTTTCCTTTCTCACTCAATAACTCCTTCCTTAATTCGGTCAGTGACTCATGCATTACCTTATTCACTCAGTAACTGATTCAATTACTTAGTCATTATTTCAGTAACTCACTTAATAACTAATTTAATAATAAATTTCGTCATTCATTCCAATGATTTTTATTGGGTAACTAAATTATTTACATACTCAGTCATTAATTCGACTAATCCCTCACTCACTCAGCTTCTCGTCCAATTACTCACTCAGTTACTATCTCACACAATCCTTAGATTACTCAATAGCTCATACACTTACTCAATCACTCAGTCTCTTAGTTCTTCACTCATTATCTTACTCATGCATTAACTAAATCATTATGCCAATCACTCATTCATTCACTCAGTTATTAGCTCTCTCAGTCATTAACATAATCAGTAGATTCCTGACGTATTCATTAACTCAGTCGTCCTTCAATCAGTGATTAGCTCATTCAGCCACTAACTTACTCAATACATCAATTACTTATTCACTCAAAGTCTTTGACATATTAGTTCACTCAGCCACTATTTTTTTGAATAGTGTTATTCACACATTCACTAAGCTATAAGCTCACTTAGTCATTAGCCTACTCAATAGCTTACAGTAGTATTCACCCACTCAGTCCATCACTCAGTTACTAACTCATTAATTCAGTAACTTTCTCAATAACTTACCGATGGATTCACTCACTCAGTCCTTCACTCAGTTTTAGATTATTCAGCAACTAGCTTTGAATTATTCACTAACTTAGTAATTCACTCAGTCATTAGCTCACTCAGCCAGTATTTTACTCAATAACCTTCTCATTTATTCATTCCCTCAGTCATTCACTTCTTTACTCAAGTATACAAAGTATAAATATTAGAACTGGAGAGCATGTAAGGATTATTGATGCATACCCAGCCCTAGCGGGATTGTAAATGTTGGAAAGGGGGAGAAGTGGGAAGGAGAAAATACCTTAGCACGCCAACCTTCCATTCTTTGTCATATCCCCCTCCCCCTCACCTTTCCATTTTCATAACTTGTTTTATAGGTGTACATTAAATGTGCCATCCATTTATTTTTCACGCTGGATGTAGTTTGGTTTTTACTCTACAATCAACATAATAGTTATCTAAATATTTTATTGGGTTGTTCACTTTCAGTACATTTTATTAATACGGGATTATTTGATCAAACGGATTAGATAGTAGTTTAACCTAAGTACTAAGGACTTATAAACCCCCAACCATATTTTCAGTAGTGGATCCAAGGTATTAGAACCAGGGGCGAAACTTTGCATTTCAAGAATATTCTGATTTTAAGGCCATTCGACAATATAGATTACTCAGATTTTTTGAATCTATAACATTTTGGAATGGGATTTAACATAAGTGGGGGCTATCTTGGAATGGGATTTAACATAATTGGGGGCTATCTTGGAATGGGATTTAACATAAGTGGGGGCTATCTTGGAATGGGATTTAACATAAGTGGGGCTATCTTGGAATGGGTTTTAACATAAGTGGGGGCTATCTTGGAAAAGGTATCGAGTAACAATATATCAGTCCATTCCATCAAAACTGAACAGATAAGGAAGCCGACGTTCCCTTTACCTGGGTGTGTCATTTATTTGCGTTTATTTGACCTTATACCTCAGCCTGGAGTATTGTGTTCTGCTAGTTGGTGCTGTTTTTACAATCGGTACTGTCAAAACAATAAATTTTATGAAATATACATTTCAAGTCTATATTTAAAATTATCAATTCGGATATATTAAAACAAATTAACGAGTATATATAAATTTAAAAAAAATATTATTCTAAATAATGACATTCTGTACTACAACATGAGACTAAATTAAATTACCAGCTTATAAAAAGAACAGTATTTATATATAATTAAAAATGGTATAATTTTACCATTTTTAAATTTCTCATAGATTAAAAATATTTTCTTGGACATATTAGAAATATTTAATTGTGCTGCAACTTATATATATATGTCTAGTTAATATAAATGTATTCCCCAAACATTCATTAATTAACCTTAACAATGTTACATGAAAAGCATAAAATAATAAGTTTAACCCCTTATAGTCGTGACCTGTAGTGATTTGAAATCATTGAATTACTATTTATAGCTTATAGTTATACACTTGTTATAACTGTGCAATAAGATTTCTATTGTCGCATGACCTAAATCAACTTTTGTTCTCTTGATCTAACCATGTATCCCCTGTAAGGTATGTTGACTCACGCCACATTACAGTATGATAGGTTGCATCAATAAATATTTCGTGGCGCTAGCTTCCCATAGCCTATCCAGTATCCTGGTGATCGGAAGTGAAACTTGACATTATAATATGACAAGTTGAGGTGGGATGGAAGTAGACGCGAGAAAAAGCCAGCGTTTTTGCATTTTTTATGGCAAAACTTTTTTAGCCAAAATAAATAAAATATTGCTCCATTACAAACATAGATTTTTCTCTCTCTAAATTTCTTTAATATTTCTCAAGGTTTTTCACTTATATTGAAATAAGGATTCCTTGCACCTATGATAGCACTATGGCACCTTGGAGCAGGCATGGAATCAGGGTTGTACCTAGTACCAGGAATGGAACCAGGGTCCCTTGTAACCGGGATATAATCAGGGTGGACCCTAGTACCTAGTATGGAAAGAGGGTCTCTTGTACTCAGGGTGGAATCAGAACTGCCCCTAAAATCTGGGATAGAACCAGGATCCCTTGTACCTGGGATAGAACTAGGGTTCCTTGTATCCGGGATATAGTCAGGGTGGTCCCTAGTACCCGGTATGGAAATAGGGTCTCTTGTATCAAAGATGGAACTGGAGGGATCCATAGCACCAATATGGTATTTGGAATGCAAGGAACCAAGGTCCTTGCACTTGAGACTATTGGGGGTTCACAGAACATGTGATGGAACAAGGAACCCTATCACCTGGAATGAAACATGAGTCACTAGAACTTGAGATTGATCAAGAATCCCCAACACCTGTAATGGAACAAGGGACCCTACAACCTGGAATTGAACATGAGTCACTAGAACTTGAGCATGGGAGAGGGTGAATGTATTTATTCGAATCCTCTTTATTCTGAATATGTATTGTGTGTACACACTGATGAAATGCTGTATGGATCACAAGCATTGGCTGTCTATGAGACGGAAACAATTGTAATATATTCATTGCATCAATAAGAGATACAGGGCTAGGCTAGTGGCTAGGTAAATATATACCACAGAAACATTACTGTTGAGTTAAGGGATCAAAGTTATATTCAATATCAAATGTAAATAAAATTGTTTTTTAAAGACCAGAGTGTACGTACAGTACATATCATCTGAGCTACCTTATGAGATAAATGATACATTATGTGAGTCTTTACTTCCATGGTGGAAAACAAGTTTTCTATTGTGTACTTTAGAGGGTACAATGCCTATCAGCCAAATAGGTAGCAATATTTTGCCTCGTGTTTGAAAAGGAGAGACGGGAAGGAGGAGCAGGGAAAGGGGCAGACAGAAAAGATAATGCTTGCTATTATTTCCACATTACTTTTTTTTATCCTTTAGCTTCGTAATGCCTTTTCTTTCCTTTACTCGTAAAAATCTGAACAGTAAAGAAAATCAATTAAAAGGATAGTGGATGGAAAGCAAACACAATAAGACACAAATGTATTTACTCCCTTAATGACTCAAGATGTTGAGCCGATAAACCAAACAAACAAACAAACAAGCTGCTCTCCATTCTATTTCCAGTTTATCATCATTTTCTAATATCGGGTTACTAGTCACGTGCATTTACAGAATCTTTTAAATATTAAGGTTAATATTTAATCGACGAAATAACGGCAAATGACCGCCATACCACCATGATTGAGATGTATTTACTCGCATTAGTGATCACATTGTCTAGTACGTCACTTTAGCTGTACGTAGACTGATTGCCGGTGGCATGGTGGTCTAGGATTTAATCCCTACCGACTGTACCAAAAGTTATTTTAGTTATAAAATTTCACTCTATCCACCAACGCGAATGTAGGTGTATTTCCTCTCAATTATCATCACCATCCCATAATATAAATATATGGATAGCCTAGATGGATAATAGTACGTGGACGATAGTGATATCTTTGGAAAATTTCTGAATGAAAATACTCGCTTGAAATTGTTTCTTCCTAAGTTGGGAGTGCAAGGGACGCGTGTTAAGGCTTGTGTTTTTGCAGTTTTATAGCAAGACTTTTTTTTTGCCAATATAGATCAAATATTGCTCAAGTAGAAGCAAAGAGTAGAATTTTCTTAACATGGTGATATCAACAGTTGTTGAATATTTGTCATGAACAAATTAGCATTAAATGACAAACTTTTTAAATAAAGAAAAAAGTTTTAATTAAATTACAGGACCCTTTTGTCATACAATCAAAAACAGTTTAGATCACCATGGGAAGAAAATTAAACTTTATGTTTTTACTGGAGAATTATTTGATTTATTTGTACCAAAAAGATGTTTTGATATAAAACTGCAAACATTGCCCTTAACCTGCGTTGCCTACATCCCTACCTTAGCCTTTCTTTGTAATATCAATTTGTGGCCTTGAAGATATCAACATCCTCTTACTCACTTCTGTGGCCGCATGCTCTAAGGCGCCACTATTGCAATATAGTAAACTGCTGATGACGGGGAGATCATGGATCAATCACGGCTGGGTGCACTGAGGGTGATTTTTCCTAAACGGTTTCCCACTCTCTCCCCACATAATTATGGGTACGATTCCTCTAAATGTAATCTTTCTCAACCCTAACTAATTAGGCTAATTACTACATACCGTAAACGTACAACCCGTGCGGGTAGTAAGACGCGGTGCTAAAAATATTCCTCCTAGGAACAGATTTTCAGATAGGCTAAGGTACCATATGAGAACTGGCTATCAGCAGCATGTACTAGCTAGCCTACATTAAAGGGTGAGGAAGGTGAACTGCGCCTTTATTTGCTATAACTCGTATTCTGCTCCGATAAATCTTCACGTAAAATGGAGTTCCAAAACATAAATTCAAACTAGGTTCTTAAAGGAGTTGCCATATTACTCTCAACGATGTATGAGCCTCCTGGTAGAATGTAACTAGTAAGAGTTCAGGTGTAGAAAACGAAGCGTAAAATGAATAAAACACTAGTTCATGAATAAGTCGCAAAGTCTGCTTCGAGCGGACAATGAGATAGAATGGTACACAGGCGTGACATGATGTTACTGGAAAGGGGGCTTAGGGCTTTGATCAACCCAAACGGGATGTATTGACTTGTTGCGGTTAAAATGAGGCCCTAAGCCATCAAACCGAAAAAACCAAAAAACACAAATTGTAGATGAACTACCTCTTAGTCCAACTCTGATATTCTTTTGTTACTTAAGTACAGAATGGAATGGTTTTGGTGAGTTTTGGAGAGGTTTCTTTACGGCGTAATATTTCATTTGATGACAGCTTCATTTGTTAAAATGTCGCCGAGCATATCCTCAAGCTGATGACGAACAAAGGAATTGTTTTTGAGTGGATTCGTCTCCTTTTCTTTAACTGTTTGTGAGGAAATAAAATCGCAAATCTTCCTCAGAATACAGACGAGAGAAATATAAAACACGCCAAAAAGAGGAATAGCAAGAAAATGTTTACATAGAATTGTAAAACTAGGTTTGCATGCTTGCAGGTATGCATATTGTATATGTATGTATGTATGTATGTATGTATGTATGTATGTATGCATGTATATATGTATGTATGTATGTATGTATGTATGTGTATGTATGTATGTATATGTATTTGTGTATGTATGTATATGTATTTGTGTATGTACGTATGTGTGTGTATGTATGTATGTATGTATGTATGTATGTATGTATGTATGTATGTATGTATGTATGTATGTATGTATGTATGTATAGTGTATGTATGTATGTATGTATGTATGTATGTATGTATGTATGCATGTATGCATGTATGTATATTTATGTATGTATGTATGTATATATGTATGCATGTATGTATGTGTGTATGTATGCATGCGTGTTTTTATATATATTATATATATAAAGAACAAAATATTGTCATGACAGGAACGTTTCAGAAAAAGATAATGTTCATTTATGTTTGTATAATTTACTTATATACATATATATGTTAATGATACAAACTAGAAACTAGAGTAAATAATTCACTCACAGTGTGTTTGGTTGGGATTTGAACCATGGTTTTTCACATAATAGTCTGTTTCAGTTTATTAATCTTAATCTGGAAGATTACAACATATGGTTATCTTAAAATATAGTTGGTGTAATGGAAACTTTCACAACTCACTATATGTTTATGTGTAACCATGAAGATTTGTATGTGGGCCTGTTAAAATATATTTTAAGGAGCTAATAGATGAGGGGAGGGGAAAAAACTGATGCCCTCGTAAATGTTATGTTTGCCTTTGGCGTGTTTCTTCTAAGCTTCACAATCCATATTAGTGTTAATTAATGTGTATTTTTAATATATTTTTCACTCTTCCATATTTAAGATAGAACATGTCAAATTGTTTTTTTGTTTGATTTTGTGACCGTGTCTACCGTCCTGTTTGAGCTGTACGCATATGTACTAATTACAATCATTCTGGAGATGAGTAAGGTAGAATAAATAGGAAGTGTACCCACAATGGCGTGAAGGGATGGTGACTATTTTTTTTTTAGGAAAAATACTCTCGGTACATCCGACTGGGATTCGAGCCCAGATCTCGTACTCGTGGGCAGACCAGTATATTGCGGGAGTGACGCCTCAGACCATTTGACCACTAAAGTGCGTTATGTTTTATTAAAATATAAATAAATATGGTACATTTAAAATATCACATGGAATCTGACAGGCAAATCTCACAAATTATGGAAATTGGAGTAGATGGTTTCGCCTGAATAAAGAAGCCAGAGTTTGAATTTTAGTAAATTTAACTTTTAAAAAGAGAAATCGTTTATATCTACTTCACGGAGGACATATTTAAAAAAAACTGTTCTTTATTTGATCAATTCTACACCCTATTTTAAATTGGGGTGAACTTGTTAAATAATATAAACTATGCAATATTGTCAATTTACAAAAATTTGAAATAAATTTAGAGCTTACTTTTATTTCAATCTAACCTATAAGCTTGTGTAAAAATACTAATATACACATTTCACGGTGTGTATTCCTTCAAATTGTACATTTAAATATATTTATAAAATTACATTTCTGCCCTAATTTCAAATTTAGTCCAAGCTAGGTGGTAGATGACCCAAATAAATATGTCCGAAATGTTAAAATACAATCAATAGAAATATTCAAAACAACAAATTAAATCTCTTTGCCCTTTGATTGCGCTTCTCTGCATACCCATATCTGACTCTTTATTTATCTCTAATTCACAAAAACATCCATCCCTTTCCCATTATTTTTTACATGCAACCCTTTTTCCGCCAACGGAGCATGTTGTTTAAATTCTGCATTCTCTCTACTACGGATGAGGAGTTCAAGCCAATCTGCTCATTGTTCCGCTCCGCTATTTGTTATTTATTTATCCAAGTAACGACATTTCTCTCTGTCCCATCGCTTCTTCCTGGAAGTGACTAAATATGTTGGAAACTAAATTAAATCATTATTAATTAGTATTGAATACTTATTAATGCCGTTAAAACCTTTGTAGCCGTGAAAAAGTAGCGATATGAAATAAAAGTATTATTTTACAAATGTATTCCAAATGTAAATTTATACCTTTCATATTTAGTATTTGAACCAAATTTGTGGCTTGGCTTAACATGCATACCAACAAAACATACCTCAAATATTTACATTCCCCCCTCCTCCTTTCCTGACCAAATGTTCGTACATTCGGGGAATGTTGAGAATAGTCTATATGGGACGGTAATACTTGAATTATGTTGAGGTGGGAGCTCGATATAAGGGCAGTGTTTTTGAACTTTTTGTAACCACACTTTTTTTGCCCAAAATAAGTCAGTTATTCCTCAATTGGAAACAGAAAGTATAAGTTTCTTCACGTGGTAGTATCAACAGTTGTTTAATATATGTCAATAGCAATTAACATATAATGATTAGATGATAAACTTTTTAAATGAATATAGAAAGTTGCCATTACATTTTTAGGACACCCTTGACCAATATTAAAGAACTGTTAAGCCTGTGTGGAAAATTATCAATCTCTATGTTTCTACTGACTTATTTTGACCAAAAAAGTTTTGATAAAAAGAACTGTAAGAACACTGACCTAAACTCGTGTTCCTTACACACCCACCCTTAGAAAACAATAGATCTAGTGTTTGCATACATTGTTTGGGGTTGCTTCGGGTGGGACTTGTGAGTTGTTTACGAGGTTTGGGGGTTGTTGATGAGGTTTGTAGGTTGTTTACGTGAGGCTTGTGGGATATTGATGAGGTTTGTAGGTTGTTTACGTGAGGCTTGTGGGATATTGACGAGGTTTGTAGGTTGATGACGTGAGGCTTGTGGGATATTGATGAAATTTGTAGGTTGTTGACGCGAGGCTTGTGGGATATTGATGAGGTTTGTAGGTTGTTTACGCGAGGCTTGTGGGATATTGACGAGGTTTGTAGGTTGTTTACGTGAGGCTTGTGGGATATTGATGAGGTTTGTAGGTTGTTTACGTGAGGCTTGTGGGATATTGAAGAGGTTTGTAGGTTAATGACGTGAGGCTTGTGGGATATTGATGAGGTTTGTAGGTTGTTTACGTGAGGCTTGTGGGATATTGACGAGGTTTGTAGGTTGTTTACGTGAGGCTTGTGGGATATTGAAGAGGTTTGTAGGTTGTTGACGCGAGGCTTGTGGGATATTGAAGAGGTTTGTAGGTTGTTTACGTGAGGCTTGTGGGATATAGACGAGGTTTGTAGGTTGATGACGTGAGGCTTGTGGGATATTGACGAGGTTTGTAGGTTGTTGACGCGAGGCTTGTGGGATATTGACGAGGTTTGTAGGTTGATGACGTGAGGCTTGTGGGATATTGATGAGGTTTGTAGGTTGTTTACGTGAGGCTTGTGGGATATTGACGAGGTTTGTAGGTTGTTATGAAGAGGTTTGTAGGTTAATGACGTGAGGCTTGTGGGATATTGATGAGGTTTGTAGGTTGTTTACGTGAGGCTTGTGGGATATTGCCGAGGTTTGTAGGTTGTTTACGTGAGGCTTGTGGGATATTGAAGAGGTTTGTAGGTTGATGACGCGAGGCTTGTGAGATATTGACGAGGTTTTTAAGTTGATGACGCGAGGCTTGTGAGATATTGACGAGGTTTGTAGGTTGATGACGTGAGGCTTGTGGGATAGCCACGAGGCATATGGGTTTTTGACAAGACTTGTGGGTTGCTGACGAGGCTTGTCGGGCTGTACTAGAAATTTTTTCCCTTCCTTTCAACATCAAACTTGACCCCCAAAGTAGATAAACATTCATTCGTTCATAGCGTCATTACAGTCCTGTCAAACCTTGATCTATTCGACAAAAACTCTCAAGCTTAGCAATGGCTATAAATTGCTACTAATCTATAAAGTGACAACAATTGATAAGTTGTGGCATATTTTGCCTAATTCGGCTAGTAACAAAATGTTACAACATTCTATGGTCCAATTTTAATAATATAATAATGATTTATGTAACAAAAATTCTCAATGTTATCTAGAAATACATAAAATAAGAAATAGAAGTGATACTTGGATATTGTGTGTATATTTGCAAGTCTTTCAATAGCTTAAAATTTTGAAAGTTTGTGTAAAGTTGCTTTAAGTTTTGTTAAGGTTAACATTGTATGCTGTTTTTATATAGAACGACAATATACCAGCTCTCACTAACATTACTATATTAATTGTGATCACTTGTGATGAACCTACAACCAGACAGAAATATATTGGGGTAAAGTCATTGAAATGAAACCAAAAAACAAACTTCAAGGATCAAACAAAGGAGGAGGTTGTTGAATTAAGTCCTAGTTTCTCTCCCGCCCCGCTCCCAGGGGGACAACACAAGAATACCGCAATGGAAAAACAAAAAGTTACATTAAAAATACAAATGTTTTATGTTTCTGGAAGAGGACTCATGTTACAGTAATTACTATTGAGGAATTGAACTATCTAACTTTTTCACTATCCCCCCCCCCTCCCCCCATTTATTTGAGGTACTTAACGTTCACTTTTTGAACCGACTGATAATATCAGCAGACGATTTATATAGTAAACACAACATCAAGTCCAAAGTCGTTAATTCATCACTGTGAAAGGGGGAACCCACATATTTCACTTATGATAAACTTTTTAGCCATGTCAGAAATCGAGCCTAGGACCTTTATCAAAGTATAAAGACAGGCTACTGACTGAGCAAAGGTGTTGGACTTTTTATGACCTAAGATAACAAGATTAGGAGGGTGAATTCACCTTTGGACATCTGTGACTTAAAACTATTGCAATGAAGGAACCAGAACGAGGCGTGAGAGTTAAAACAAAACAAAAAAACTCCACCAACAACCTGCATTGATGGGAGACTAAATGTCAACCTAGTCTAATCGGGGTTGATGGGGATGGCATGTACTTAGGATTTGTTTTTCGTAAATGGTTTTTCACTCTCCCTCCATCCAACCATGCAAACTTGGGTACATTTATTATAAATAATACCCACCTCGGTGGCGTAGTTGGGTAACGTGCTTGTCGTGTTGAGCTCGACTGCTGAGGATGGGGAGATCGAGATTCGAATCTCGGTCGGGTGAAATGGGGGGGGGGTTTCCTAAATGGTTTTCCACTCTCCCTCCACGCAAATGCGGGTTCACTTCCTCTAACTCAACCTTCCCAATTCCTAATCCATTAGCGTAATTAGTACTTAAAGCGTATAACTCGAACGGGTAGTAATACGCGGTGCTAAATAAAGATATATTCTAAATTCTAGCTTACCTATCAATTAACGTTGTTAAATGTGTAAAGCATGGTTGAGGATTAAGGCACGGTGAATAAAAACAAAAATAACTGTGTCCACATGAGCCTGTAAAGTGATTTTACAACTACATAGTGTAAAAATCATTCTTAACGCTGTGATTCGGAATCAAATTCAGGTCTCAGGTATCAAAGAGAGAAAGAAGTAGAGCTAGCATTTCCTATCTCTTGGTTGAACATACATTTCTTTACAAATAAATGGTACGACACAATCGCACAAACTCTTATCATAATGTGTATTATAGCTCTGAAAAATAATTTCTAAAAGGGTTTTTAGTAAGCTACTCTTAAACAAGTTTTACTCACACAAAAACACATCACAATAATTACACTTTACACATAAATTCGAAACCAAATTGTTCAAATATATTTAACAAAACTCAAATTTTCAAAAATAAATTATTTGTAAATTACCCTAAAACTATTTGTTATTTATAAAAGTTAAAACGTATTCTTATTTATCATGAAGAACTATTCACCTAATCCCATTTTGAACTCAATTTTCAAGGTAAATTTCCAAAACTTTCACATTTTCTATAATTTGTTGTAAGTAAACTACCCTTAAATTAATTTATCTGGGATGAATTAAGATACATTATTCTTATTCTTATTATTATGTAAAATAGTCTCTCGATATTATTATTATTATTATTATTATTAGCACCGCGTCTTACTACGCGTTCGGGTTATACGCACTTACGCTAATGTGTAATGGTAGGGTGATTGTGAGATGAAATGGAGGACCTACAGTTTAACGTGGAATCCAAACCACGGTGGAGGCCTGGCATCCCTCACATTCACAAGATGTCTTGTCAGAGGTGAAGGAAGGGTTTGGTAATCAGATAAATCTTTGCCGCAACCGAGGATTGAGCCCCGGCCGCTAGCACAGAAGTCTGACACTTTACCCATAGACCGCCAGGTCACCGACCTTTCGATATTAATTTTGTACTAAATCACTAAAACAATATTTTAAATACCTATTCAAATTAAAAAACAACAGACATTATTAAACTACGCTTAGCCAAATTATACCCCCAAAACTAGTATACAGCTTTAATTGTCTTTTTCATGTCAAAAACTCCCTAAATATACTTTTAAGCAAAATCTTTATAAACTTTTTTTTTATTTTAATTACTCTCCAGTAAGATACCCTTTATCGAATTTTGGCCATGTCAAACACTCCCAAAATACCCATTAGTAGCCAAGTAGTTAGAGCCATTTGCAAAATGATTAAAGTTTTTGTAAAATAAATCCACAGTAAACTAGCCATACATGAGTTTTTACCCCCAAATAAGTAAACAGTGTTAATTATTATTTCAAAACTATCAAGATACCAATTTAAAACAAATAGTTTGAGTCATTTGTAAAATATTTTGAGTTTTTTGAAAAATCAGTCATGAGTAAACTACCCTTCAAAGAATTTTTTCCCAAAAGTCAATTACTATTTGTCATGTCAAACAAATGTAAGATATACATTCCAAACAAAATCGTTAGAGTCATTTTAGAAAAATTTGTAATTAAAAAAACTAATTAGCTTTAAACTACCCTTAATTGAAGGGTTAGGGTGACAAAATGTGGCAGAGCCCTATAGTATATAAATACAAAATTTGAACAAAATCCATTGAACCCTTTTTAAATCCGTAGTCAGGGACAAACAAACAGACAGACATGGGTACAGATAGATAGAATTGTAAGATCATATTTTTGGGGTTCGTGTTCACATAAAACATAAAAATGTGTCAAAATCTCGAAACGGATTTTATTCCTCGTTGAAATACTTTATTTTATATGAGAAAGTACAAATTTGTTTTAGTTCATAAAATATATGTTTTAGCACCACGTCTTACTAACCGTTCAGGTTATACTCGTACCTAGTAGTTAAGCTAATAGTGTTAGGAATGAGGAAGGTTTTATAATATAGGAAGTGTATCCACATGTGCATATAGGAAGAATGGAAAACTTTTTTTTGGCAAAACCAATATTAGTACAGCCGACCGAGATTATAACTTTGATCTCCCCATAATCAGCAATATAGTTTACTGCGAGAGGACTTATGCTTATCTGTAAAGTTATATATATATTTTAAATTTAATAAATTTTTTGTTGGGACAATATATCCTACTTAAAAATTTCCTCTTTATTTTCACTTTCTCATATCAAGAGAAAGTATTGTGCTCGTGAAAAAACTACATCTCGAGATTATGAATAATCTTTACGTTTTATATGAACACGTACCCATAAAAGTTTATTGTATTATTCTTTCTGCCTGTCAGTCTGTCCCTGGCCACGGATACGAAATGGTTAGATGGATTTTGTTCTAACTTGATATTTAGATATTTAGGGCTATACCCGGGAAATTATTTTGATTTTGACTTTAGCCCTCAAATTAAGGGGAGTTTACTAATGAGTAGTTTTTTTGAAGTAAAAATACTTTGGAAAATGTCCCTAATGATTTAGTTTAAAGTGTATATCAAGGGATTTTGTGCAATTACAAATAACACCTTATAATTTTTTGTGTGTGTAGAAACTAATTTATGTGTAGTTTAGTGATGACTTTCTTTTTAACTTGAAATATTGAAAAAACGGCTCTAACGATTTGGGTTTAAATTACTATCTTGGGAGTTTTTGACATCACAAAATAGCCCTGTATACTTGTTTTTGGGGAAAATTGATGAATGGAGAGTTTAATAATGACTTTTTAATTTGAATATATTTAAAAAAGCTTGATTAAAAATATATATATGTTTTTTGAATTATAAATAGTCATATAGATTGTTTTTTCTAAAAAATAATCTATCAATAGTAGTGTAATAATAAGTGAGTTCTGGAAAATTTGATTTTTTTAAAAATATCTCTAATGATTTGGTTCAAAATTGGTATTGAAGGGTTATTTTATACTATTAATAGTGACTTATCTTCATTTATCTAAAATAAACTAATTTAAGTGTGGATTACCCTCAACAAATTATAGGAAACTGAATTTTTTAATTGACCTTGAAGATTGAATTCAAAATTAGAATATGGGATTAGTTTTTCTTGAGAAATGAGAATATGTTTTATTTTTACAAATAACAAATAATTTTAGGGTAGTTTACGAATAATTTATTTTTGAAAATTCGAATTTTGTTAAATGTATTTGTACAAATTAGTTTTGAAATTTGAATATAAATAGTGTTTATTGTAATTAACAAGATGGTGTATTATTTTTTATGATAAAAACATAAATTAAGGGTGGTTAACTCTAAACATAAGTTTGAAAATGATACTCGAAGCTATAATATACAATTAGCGAAAGTGTGTGCATTTGTGTCGTACCATTTATTTCTCAACATATCTGATCCTGGCTAAGTTCCTGTAGAAAGGGTGGGCCAAGGTCCCCTATGCTACGCCCGATTGTCCAGAGAATAGGGCTTATTTAATAGGTTGGCCAAGAGGGTTAACAGATGGTGGCGCTGTTGGGCTGAGGTAATGGGTGTAAAGTTGAGATTGAAGGTCAGGGGGCTAGCTCCAACTCACCTCATTCCAATAACAGCTAATCGATATTGTTGAAAGAGCCGCACGGAAATGAGAGATTTTTTTTGTTTCGATTCTTTTTTTATTTTAGAAAAAATGTGCACTCATTATATTTCTCCTCTGTTCCGTGAATAAATGTTATTTGTGTGTGTGTCGTTTTAATAGTGGTCATCCGTGGGATTAAAAGAATATCTTTTTTTTAGCTAACGGCAAACTAAAATGATACAATAATGATTTATGTGCTTAGCGACTGGTTGCTTCTTTTGAATTTTTTCTCTAGATTAGTATGGATTATACTTTTATCTTTGAAAGGCCTATTTTTCATTAGTGTGAACTCACTCTAATCATAATCTAATCATTTATTTTTTGTTCTTAAATCCATGAAGCAAGCAACATTTTACTAAAGCTCTTTAATTATAATTGTCAACTTTACTCAACATGGAAAAGCAATAGATTTAATGGGATCTAGATTTTTGGTTTCCACTCTTATTTTCCCCGTGTTTTAATTGTTTCTTGACTATGTTAAGAGTATTTAGGAGGTCTTAGGAAGGGTTAGTTGTACCTGCACATAACTGAGTGGCCCAGGAGGTCGAACCAAGCTTTAATTTCAAACGTCAATTAATGTAGTTATACCTGCAACTGTTTGCAGACGTAGTTAAGGTTTAGTTTTGTTTGAATGATATAGGATGGCCTGGATTCAAGTCCCGGAATAGTGTATTAACTTTTTTTTTCTAAACTGTTTCTACTCTATTTTCATACAAATTCTAATGT
This sequence comes from Timema shepardi, assembly GCA_902151425.1. Classification (NCBI taxonomy): domain Eukaryota; kingdom Metazoa; phylum Arthropoda; class Insecta; order Phasmatodea; family Timematidae; genus Timema; species Timema shepardi. The sequence continues at coordinate 82,810 of CABFVX010000111.1, forward strand.
ATTTCCTATAAATACAGCCTTATTAATCCCTTTTCCATTAATATAAAAAGGTGGGTAACCAATATGGGTGGTAATACGTTGAACCCAGGTAAAAACTTATTATTTGTGTGTGATTATGTTCGTCATGTTATCATGATAAGTACTGACACTAAAGCAAGGTGGATATTTACAAATGGTGCTGTTATAGGTTAAGTTACTTAAGTCATGTACTAAAAATTCCTGTCTTTTAAAAGAGGACATGAAATAACTTCACGAATAATTTCTAAACAGTAAGACCCAATAAAGAATGTTTAAAAAATTAAATTATAACATCTTATTCATTAATACTAAACTTCGGATGAATCTAGGGCCCCATAAGGGCTACCAGTGATAAGCGTTCTTGACCACTTAACCACAAAAAAAAAAGAAAAACTAAAATATAAACATTGCTAAGAAAATAAATAGCTGTTGGATATTTGTTCTTGATTAAATATTGTTGGGCAGGTTCTCAGACCTATGGAGACAATACTATCCTCTGAAATCATGTCCTCTCTTCCTTCTCTTTCATTTCCCTTCCTTTACGATGACAAAGTGAGAGGACATAGTTTTCATCCTAGCGTAAATCTAGATCTGGCTCCAACACCCTTCATATTTTATTATTTTTCAAACGAGGGTTGAAATGCGGGAGCGGTGAAAGAAAGGGTGAAAGTAGGATATTGAGAAACGGCTGGGAATGGGGTGGTTAGGAAATAGGTTTTCAGGTTTAGTAAAGATTAGATTGAGAAAAAGGAGCATCTCAAACAAAAATAGTTTGTTTTATGTAAGAAAAAACAAAGGCGGCCCATCCGTATGGACTAACCGTGAGAGAGACTAATTTCACGCCTTTAAAATAAACTGGTTCGATTCTATTGGGAAATTAAGGAGGTATGGACTAAGGGTGTGATAATTTTTATCTCGTGTTTATAAGTATTTGGCTAAAATTATATATATTTTTTTTATATTACGTCTTCATCATGTCTGGGCTATAAACACTACTCATGAAGAATGGCCCTGAGTATGGGACGATTCCTGGATATCTCAGTGGTTAGAGCATTGGCGCACTAAGCCAAAGATCCCGGGTTCAATTCCGGTGTTCAGGTATCATTTTTCAATTTTCAGAATATGATAACTACTCATTTAATTACTCTAGTGAGGTGGGTGAAATGTAAGGTAAAATTTAGTATCCGTATCTGTATCTGAGTGGATAGAGAGAGTGGGATATAATTGAGGAAAAATCAACCTAAGTACACACGAATGGGATTATATCCCAGACCCTACCGATGCGGATGGAAATAGTTTAAACATCACTGGCTTTAATAGGACCATATTAAATAAATCTCAAAAATACATCTCGCAGGTATTACTAATTATCATAATCTGTTTAGTTCAAAAACCTTTATTGATCAACATAGGATTCATTCCTGATAATATAAAACAAATTACTTAAGAAATAGTATAAACCAAAGACTGATTTTTGTTAAATTCAAGCAAATTCATTAGGAACTTAAACATGCTTACGGTTTAGTCCTCTAGCTAAATCACATATTATTTTAATTATATAATACTTTTTATGTTAATATGTATTTGTATTAAAATACAAACATTTATAAATAATGTGCATTAAAAAAGTCTAAGCTACCTTAAAATTTGGCGTACCTTTTATCAAATACAATCTTTTTTCCAGTCGACATTGATACAATTTTACTATATTTTAGTGTTATTTTATACTATTATTATTATTATTATTAGCACCGCGTCTTACTACCCATTCGGGTTATACGCACTTACGCTAATGTGTAATGGTAGGGTGATTGTGAGATGAAATGGAAGGCCTACAGTTTAACGTGGAATCCGAACCACGGTGAAGGCCTGGCATTCCCCGTTATTTTATAGGTATTTACAATAAGTCTCAAAAGTTACAGCTACAGATTACATGAATCGACGTACGAATACATGAAAGTAGATCTAATAAATCTTTTAGGTTTCAATTAAAGAAATACTTAAGAAAATTTGGGGTTTATTTATACATGAAAGAAGGGCACACATGGCATGCAGGAATACAATTTACTTTTGAATCCAGGATATATAAATTATTGATAAAATAATGAGTGGGTCATTCAGTTCTTTTTACACACAATAAATAGTTTTTTAATTATGTATGAATTTTAGTAAAGTGCTGGACTATCAATAAAGAAGAAGAAGTTTGGTTTGGTTTGTGAGAGGAAATACTAAACGCCATTACTCTCCTAATACCAAGACTAAAGACGCTATTGAAGTTATAAAGGGGAAAAAGGAGAGGATTTTTTATTCCTTAGTCTATGAGTGAGTTAGTAAAAGGTTCCCCTCCTCCACCTTCTATTCCCTTCAAAGTGCCTGGAACCAAGGTCAGCCGTTAAGTTGTATACCTTACACACTTTGTACAAGCCTGATCAAATAGGACACTACTGTGTTCCCAATATTATCATGCCCACTCTTTATATGAGTAAAGGCTAAATGACATCTTGTTGGTTCCAGCTTGACCCCTAATACCACACGCAGCTCACATTGGCTCAGTAGACACGCTGCTCTTAAGGCTGAGTGCACAATGTTAATTGCTTCTGAGTCATGCCAAGAGATAGTGTTGATACAGTGTTAGTTGTTTCCAAGTCATGCCGACAGGGTGTGTTGATAGGGCTACGTGGGACTTGTGATAAATGGGGTTTGCAACCGCCAAAGATAACGTTGTGGAATTTGCGTTCACCCCATCACAATTTTAAAAATAATCACGATTCAACACGGATTTTATTTTGGAACGTTATTATGATCTGTGACCTGAAATTTGATCATGGAAATGGAATAACATTCGAAATGAGTAATTTTGATGGTTTCTTTTCCCCTAACCTAGCCTAATCTAGCCTGACTTATCCCAACCTAACCTAAACAAACATAAGGTAAACTAACCAACTTAACCTCAACATTTCACATTTTATGAAATCCAAGAGCTTGGCCTCACGCGAGGGTACAAGGAAGAGAAGGAAATTCAACTAATATGCAAATGTGTAGTCCCTTGTCTCTGCTTCCAACTGAGCACGTTGAAGATGGGTGGTTTATCATCAGGGAGAATGTGCCATCCTACACAAAACTTGCCACGACCGTAAATCTCACTATAGTATTACGGCTGGCCGCAAATTCCACAGAAAAAGGCCTGACCTCAAATCCGACGGAAGCATGCACCACGCTATCAGTTATAGTGCTAGTTGTCTTGTGCTCGCTCGCTTGGACGGATATATCATTGGAAAGTGCTGATATTCGTCTAATTGCTTGATTCATGGGTTGTACTGTCAGAAATTGACTTTTTTCAACCACTGTCACAAGACCCATATGCCCATTTATCCATGTATTACAACAATACTAACGGAACTTGTAGCAGTGATATACTTCCTTAGCTACTTAATGATGCAAATTAAATGCTCTACAGACTTGATATGTTTTGACAATTTTAAATAAATATTTGTAAAAATAGTGCTAAAATTAATTATAAGGTTCTTAAAAGTATAAAAAATTATAGCCTATTTATTTAAATTATGTAAAACAGAATTTAAATCATTATTTCAATTTAATTACACAAATAGATAATGATACAAAACATCAACAACCCAATTTTTACAAAAATTATAAAAACATATTCATAATTATTAAAACATAATTCTAATCAATTCCTATTAATAGTTATGAATCAAAACAATTAATGATAAAATAATATTTTAAAATCACCAATGAATTAATCTTTAGGAAGTTTTATGTAAACCATGTTAAAGAAATATTTGCTGACGAGCTTTTTCAATAAAATCTATTATCTTTTCACTATGTATCTCACAAAATGATGAATATAAATATTTTCCAAATATTAAATAGCTATGTTTTATCTTAATAATATATATGACTTTCCCAATTAATGATAGGTATGATGATTAATATTATAAAGGCTAAATTTAAATATATGTACCAGCACTAAGAGAAAGAGTGCTAGGCGAGTCGTAATGTAGAAATTGTAAGCATAAGCTCAGCCAGTCGGGCCTGAACTCCATCCTTGGTCGGAGTCAAACGCGCGCTAAACACTCAGCTATATGTGCTGGGGACAGCAACAAAAACAACGTGTGATCCAGTTTATACTTTGTTCTTGTTCGTGTAGTACCGACATGGTAAGGTTAGTAATTGGTGATTGATGTACCATCCGGGGTGTGGTTTCACCATATTTTTGTTAGCCTGATTAATCCCCCTCTACCTACACATCAATATAATATAAACCCCTCTCAAATTTACATGAAAAAAAACTGGAAAAGGAAGGAGTAATGTAGTTGTAGGAATTATTTGACGTCTAAAATACAATTAAGAATTAAAAACAAGATTAAAATATATGTCCTGTGGCTTTCAAAATATCAATATATTTTGTCGGGCAGTTTTTTTTTAATATAAGAACAAATGGGTTGAAAAAACTTTATTTTGTTTGACATTTAAAATAGGGGAAGTTTCCATGGATTACATAAGGAGCTTTCTATTTGAAGCTTAGAAACGCTTACATTTTTTAATTTATTTTTTATTTTATATAAGAGGAGCCCATGAATAAGAAACTACTTAAAAGAGGGATGCAAACCCTCTAAGATGGTAAAACAAATACCCGCTTTCCTGGTTAGGATTGAACCATGACCTTAGTTACGGGGAAAAGTCAATTTCACTATCCCTACAATAAACTAAGTATCAAATGGCTGCCTTAGTGTATAGTCCTGCGTGAGCTACCTGTATTGAATTAAGTGCCATTCAGCTGCACGGGATTATAGCTTATTTTGTGATAATTGCTTTTAATTATTTATACATCACATTATAAATAATGAGAGCGCTTTGTGACGAACAAGGAACAATTAGGCTGCACAGGAATTTAACCTCTCTCTGCTATGAAATTGTTATTAGGCTGCACTGAGCTATCTGTGATGAACGTGCCCTAAGTAGCACGGCATTATAGTACTGCGTGAGAGCTGCCTGTGATGAACGTGCCCTAAGTATAATTCATTCACGACTTAAGTTTACCTGGATGACAGCTCGAAATGTTACTAGAAGTAATCCCTAATATATCACTACGCCAACAGCTGACATATATCACTTTGGATGACTGTAATGAAAACAGTTGGTAATATATTAATGTGATAGTTAACCACAGTAAATTAGGCCAATATTATTTATATATTTATTTGAAGATGGACGCAAAGTTTATTTATAGTTTTATTCCACTTAAAAAAAATTCACACCACTTTCACAAAAACTTCTAACAAACATAGCTTCAAAATGGCGACTGGCGAATTTAGACCATGTGGTTGAACATGACGGTGAACAAGTTGTTTACAATGATGCAGACACGCAGTTGATGAAAATATTTTATTCATTTAAATATTTCAAAATAATATAAAATAATTATAAAATCATTTATTGTATGTAAAAAAACGACAATTTTCTCTTTTCTAAGTAAATACGATGCCTGTATTAAAAGGTATTAATGTACGAACTATATTACACATCATAGATAACGTTACAAAACGAAGAATAAGTACTTTTAATTATGTTTAAAATATTGTTTCGAGTTGTATAAAAAAATATTATTATTAGCACCGCGTCTTACTACCCATTCGGGTTATACGCATTGTATAAAAAGAAATTATTTAAAAAATGAATTAATATGAGAAAACTTAAGTTTAGATTATTTTAAATGTAATATATAAAAGGTAATTAAAGATATTTACATTTATAACAAAACAGTGATATTTTACAAGTGTTGGCAACCCAAAACCTAAACATGTGATTTTCGAACTGTCATCCAGGTAAAAGCCTATCGTGAACGGACTTTAGCACAGAGGTATAGCCTTGCGTGAGAACGGTAGTTCCATGCTGCTAAAAAGAGCTCCCGTGAAATTGTATTAACATATTCCTAGAAATAAAAACCCGGCTTCGTGCAAAGTACTCGCATCGATTTCCGATACAGTCCCCCGCTGTACAGAGCTAGTTGGCGGTGGGACAGAGGGCAAGAAACTTGAGAATATTATTTGTGTTTGGAACAAGTAGCGTCGATGGTTCAACTGAAATTCCTGTTTGTATGATAAAAACAAAGCGTTCTTTATTGAGATTAGACGAATAATGGAGAAAGTTAAAATAAAGAGGAATACAGAAAAGGTCTGGTTCTACGCTTTAAGTAGATTTAATAGATTATGGTTTGTTCTTTTTTTGTTTAGTGAATAAAAACCAGGAACTAAGAAAAAAGGCTCCAAACGCACACCACTTACAGAGAAATGAATTGAATTCAAAGTTTTACTGACTCAGAACTCTTCGTTCGCTGCAGAGTCCCATAAGAAACAGCTGATGGATGTAATGAAACCATCTGATTCAGTCCTTCATTGTTCTTCTGATTAATCGTGATAAGATTGAAATAATCCGTGGATACCACATGCAATATATTAATACATTGTATTATCTGTATAGGTACCACAAATATTACTTGGGGGTATACTAAAATACGGTTTCATCTGAGCAGGTACTATACTTACTAGGTGAGACTGCGGCTAATTGAAACATTTAATTTAATGATCGGATGGCTATTATTATTATTATTATTATTATTATTATTATTATTATTAGCACCGCGTCTTACTACCCGTTCGGGTTATACGCACTTACGCTAATGTGTAATGGTAGGGTGACTGCGAGAAGAAATTGAGGACCTACAGTTTAACGTGGAATCCGAACCATGGTGGAGGCCTGGCATTCCACATATTCACAAGTTGTGATTGATACACGTCTTGTCAGAGGTGAAAGAATGGTTTAGCAATCAGATTAATCTGTGTCAAGCAGGGCTGAGGATTGAACCCCGAACCGGAATTTAGTTTTGTTTCTTTTAAACAATGGGCTCACATAAGTGAACCACTGTTATCCTGCTAGCACTTTCATCTTAGTATTTTAGTTATTTTATTTTATTATTGTATTTTTTTTAGCACCGCGTCTTACTACCCGTTCGGGTTATACGCTTTAAGTACTAATTACGCTAATGGACTAGGAATTTGGAAGGTTTAAATAGAGGAAGTGAACCCGCATTTGCGTGGAGGGGGAGTAGAAAACCATTTAGGAAAAACCACCCCCAGTTCACCCGACCGAGATTCGAAACCTCGATCTCCCGGTCCTCAGCAGTCGAGCTCAACACGACAGGCGCGTTAGCCAACTACGCCACCGAGACGGGTTTTATTATTGTACGTGTCAATAATGTTTATTTAACTTTGTTTGGTTGATATTTAATTCGAACTTATTTTGGTGTTCACTGCAACAACGCCTCCAGATGGGAGAGCCACTGTTAGCATGCTTGCCTTTGTGTCTTAAAATTAGTTATTTTTTCAGTTAGTTTATGGTGTTGCGTGTAAATTAGGTTTATTTAGCTTTGTTTCTTTAATAATAAGTTAAAATAATTTATTTTTGTATTAATTGAAACCCTGTCTGACCGTAAGAGAGCCAATGTTAGCGTACTTGAATTGGTGTCTTAAATTTAGCTATGTATTTGGTTTTGTTCCCTGGTACTAAATCAACAGTGCAATTTTCTTTTGTGTGGTAGGGCACGCAATATAGTGTGCTGCTTTCGATGAACTTAATTTTGGTTTCTTTTTTAGTAAATCTATTCATAAAAATAAAACTCCAAGGTTTGTATCCGCATTCGAATTATGTGGAGTTTTCTTTTTTCCCTGGGTAGTATAAGCTATAATAATATCAAATAGTCAATTTTTTTGGATGTTTGTCTGTTTGACTGTTGCCAGTCAACTCAAAAGGTACTCATCGGATAAAGGCGTGACTTCTTCTGTTGTACTCCCTATTGTTTTAGTGAGCCATGGTAAGCTATATACCAGGGGTGGGTAGATTCTTCAATAAGAAGAGCCACATAAAATATTGTTAATACCTTTTGGGAATGTTGAAGAAATAAAATATGCTTTTAAAATTGTAATAATAATAATAATACAAATTACAACTATATAGTAGTCCTATTCACCAAGGAAGAAAATGTTTATCTCTGCTCGATGAAGATTTTGATTGAGTCTTCATTTCTGCAGTTAATAGTTTGGAATTGGCTGGTAGGATGTCAATGAGAAGTTCAGTGAGGTGGCTGTTAGTAAGGATAACACGATGCTTTGACTTGACCAATTTAATTGCAGAGAAGAGTGTTTCACAGGAGTCGGTTGTACCCAATACAGAGAGTAGTCGAACGCTAGTTTTCTTAAGATTGGGATACCTTGCTTATGGAATTTGTTTACGAAAGTCACTTAGAGATGAGCTTTTATGTACTAGCTGAAAACACACACCTTCCTGCAGCTTACCTACCTTTGTTTATATTGAAGCAACATCCAAGGAAAAAGGCGCAACAACAGGACATCCATCGTTGATGACATCAATCAAAAAAGGATTCACAAGAAATTCAAAGTATGGCCTTAGCTGTTTTGGTTTCTTAAACCTGCTCTTAAAATAATTATAACGTGTGTGTAAGTTTCCTTCGTATTGTTTTAATCGAAGCATCAGAAAAAGCAATTATTCTTAATTTAAGGTTGGGAAAGTTGTCAGATTTCTTTGTTACCAGATCCATTTGAAAAATCTTTATTTTATTCTGAAAACTAAAAATTGATTGGGATAATTCTGTAATATCTGTGTTTCTTCCTTGAAGTGGCAGATTTAAACATTGCAGTTGTTTCGTTACATATGTAAATAACATCAAATCCTGAACCCATTTGTGATCATCTTGGTTTTTTTTTCCCCAACGAAAGCAATGATTGGTTTAAAAAGAACAACAAACTTATTTAAAATGTTGGTAGTTAATAAACATTATTATTTATGTTTTTGGTTTTTTTGTAGTCAATTGAAAACGAATCCTCGCCATGTTTACCCTTTTTTTTATTGTTAGCACAAAATACTACTACGTCCACAATCCTGACATGTTCACTCTAGTACTGTAAGATGTTGTATCGATATCTATCGAAATAGTTCTCTATTTTCTCCACAGAAGGTGCTCTTTATCACTTAACTTTAAGAGGGCTGTTTAAAAATAGTTTGACCTTGACACTCAAATAAAACAAATTTAGCTTGGAGCCAAAATGGCTCACGGGGATTTATTAAAATTTCAGTTTACAATGCATACCAGTAATATCAAAGGTTCTCAAAGGGTTAATGTAAAGCTTTAGGGAAAATGGCGATGACACCAATATTGTCTCGGGAGCCGCACAGAGCAGCTTTGGTAGCAGCCCCTCTGCTATATTCAATCACGATCTCTCATCAACGAACGAAATAATGTCGAAAACACCTGTTTTAAATAGTGAACATTCGTTGCAGCTGGTATTGCTGGTACAAAAGATAGAAATTGTTATGAGCAGTGATTTGGAGGGGAAGGGTTGGGGGGCGAGTCTGTGTTTATTCGTGAATCTTCGTACGCACATAAAGCACCACCCTCGAATAAGTTTAATTATTTTATAGAATTTTAAGTTGTCGAAAGTGTTAATGTATTGTTTAATGCGAGCGGATCTGAGGTCGAATGCTACTTTATAATATATTAACCCCCTCTGGTGAGAATGTAGTCTAAACCTCAGGCTCATCTCGTCATAGTTTCAATGACGTGGGAAGTCTGGCCTCAAATACCGGTCGGGTATTGTAGGTAGTTTTTACTAGATGGTTTCCTTATTTTCTTTCGACCTTTTATGGATTGATTTTAACTAAAGTTACACCTATCTCATATCTAACACCTTCATGTATTTAAATGCACTTAGCCCGAACTGGTAGTCGAACACTGTAGAAAAAAATCATATGAATAATTCTATTTTAATAAATTGGTTTGGTCTTATATTTTAATTAAAAGACTTATTAGATTTACATATTACAAACCAATGCGATCATATAAATTTGACAGATACCATGGATAGTACATGGGCGATTTTCAGACATTGTATCATCTGAACAAATATCATGGATATTACATGGGATATATTCACACACTATATTATATGGATAGATAACATGGATAGTACACGGGATATTTTCAGAAAATGTATTATCTGGACAGATACCGTGGGTAGTACAGGGGATATTCTCAGACATATCATATGGATAGATACCATGAATAGTACATGGACCATACTCAGACTCTGTATTATCTAGATGGCACTACGGATAGTACATGGGATATTCTCAGACATTGTACCATCTGAACAGATACCATGGATAGTAGATGGGATATATTCAGACATTATATCATATGGATGGATACCATGGATAGTTAACGGAATATACTCAAACGCTATCATCTGGACAGATCCCATGAATAGTATATGAGATATAATCGGACATTATATCACCTGGAAGGTACCACGGATAGCTAATAGAATATATTCAAACACTGTATTTCCAGGGAAGATGCCACATACATAAATCCAGTTTCTGGTTCATATTCTGTTTCCATGACGTCATCTCCCAATAGAGGTTACTTACATTGGGCGCTATTTCTGGGGAACGACAGCGTAAATATTGAGTGTTTACATGATGGAGGAGATTGAAGGGAGATTGGAGGGGTAAGTGATCGTATTTTTTGAGACTGGTGTGACGAACCGGGACTAGAGTTTGTCACGGGCTAAGCGTCAAGGTTTGAAGAAATGCATCCTGGAAGAGTTGAAACCCACCCGCGGACATATATACGTCTGTATTATTTGCTGGTGGTGGTGAGGTTGAGAATTAAATAAAGGCTAGGTGTACTAGAGCACGATCTCCCTCTTTCCCACAAAGAAAATGTTAGTACACTTTTTCTAAATTCTACCCCTCTCGTTCTTGCCCCAATGAGGATAATCTGGAAAGACAGTAAGGCGTAGTACATGAAGAAGAAGGCATAACCAAGGGTCGAAGTGAAGTAGAAAATTGGCCATGACAATATGCCAGATGGATTAAATCTTGGAACTACTATAGAAAAGGGGAGTGGGTTGAACCCTGGTCCACTCACTTTCTTACTAGTTGGTGTATGATGAACACGAGGCCCGTCTTTTATTGATTTCATATGCTCTGACAGCAGAACCGACTGACACTGAGTTAAACTACCTAAGAGTCATTCTAAGGAACTTTGCCCAAGACTCTCCCTGAAGATACTATTGAGACTACTAGACTACTATCCTGGGGGTTGAATGGCATCCTCCATTATTGCAGTAGTTCAGTATAAAGCCCGGGATTGCTAGCCACTCGCCTCAGTTTCACTGATGAGTGAGCGATAGAAGAACAAAGTGTATCTACCTTTTGAAACTTTCCCTAATAGGGTTGATAGATATGACTGAATTGTATTTGATGCTGGTTCCTTTCAAAAGTTTGATTGTGTCAATAGTCGATCTCAGTGGTTTGGGGTAAAATTCTAGTCTCATGAACCGATGTTTGTGGGTTCAAACACAGCGAGGCGCAACGTATCTGTCTTGAGCTATAACATTCTCTAGTACAACTTCCTTTGGAGGGAAAATAAAGCCGTCGGTCTCATGTAGATTGTGGCATGTAAAATAACACTAGGAGGTATGGGAAAATACTTTTCCCGGCAAAATTGGTAGGTCCTTTCTCTCTAGCTCATAGAAACTCTCGCGTTTTTATATAATCAGTCGGTTCAGGTATTTGAACCCAGAAGTGAAATATGTGCAGCCATCGACACTTGAGAGACAGTTTCCATTTAGTTGTGATTCCAAAATATCCCCATGAGCCGCGTGTGTGATTGGCAGGGTGCCGCTTGTGACTAGTGGGGTGCCGCTAACACACGCATGTGTTCAGGCGGTGTGGTGGTTCAAGATGTGGGCTCCCCCTCTCCTCTCCCGACAGGCGCCGAAGAGAGATGTGGTGTAAATATTGATAGCGGTCCCCATTCAGACAGCGATGTATCATCACGGCTGTGTACAGCTGTACGATATTGAATACAGGGGCAGGGGTAGGGGCTGATCTTGGCCTCTGAATTCATCTCTATCGGGGGAACATATTCTAGTCTCGTAGCAGATAGACTCTGGTACAAGCTGAATAGTATTCATTGCCATGAATATGCTTTTAGTCAGCTCCGAATAACTTTTACAATATGACAAACTTTGATTTCAAAGATTGTTGATCAACCCAAACATCCGGCCCCTCAACACGAGGACAGTTATAATATCCATCAAAATTTCTTCAGATCAATCAGTAAACACCCGTGACTAAATCTATAACTGTAGGGTATTGTCTAGGAAGTAAAAAGGGGGTCTTGAATTTGAACTTAAACCCGCTCCAGTTTCTAAATGGTTTAGGGCGTCACTATCGTGTTGGACTGGCCTACTGATAACGGGGAGATTGGGGTTATAATTCCGGTCAGGTCTACTGGGGTTGATCTTTCCTAAAATAATTTCCCACTCTACTTCCACAAAATTGTGGGTAGATTACATATACAATGATTCCTTCCTAATCTTTATCCTATTAGAGTAATTATTATAATATATGCGTATAACCCGAACCGGTAGTAAGATGTGGCGATAGAAATAATGAACCTGGGTATCTGGGCTTGTAAAACAGGGGCATCCTAAGCCTCGGAATTTTTTAGCTTACGCACATTCAACCAAGTAGATAAGAACGCAGCCGTTAAGTATTTTAACCAATCTAAAAACAAGCGATTTAATTCAATGCAGCACGATCAAGCCAAAAGGTGGTTAATGGCTGTGAATGGTTAGTACCCCAGTTAACCTCTAACCTCCATAGCACCTGGTAAAGCCAAGGTGTAGATCCTCCCCTATCCCCTCACCCCACAACGGCCTAAACTTGTCCTCTACTTTATATTAAACCACAGTTAACCTATGGTTGTATCACCACACTTTTATAACAGTCCATAGGGCTTTAAAATATAATCTATTGTGTTCATACGGCAATCCATAGGCTCTTCAGTTGTTATTTATCTCTTTATTTTAAAAGACAAAATACCAGGACACCCTTGACAGAAATTCAAGATCTGTTGATATTAGCATGTGCAGAAAACTAAATTATATGTTGTTACTGGAGAAATATTTGATTTATTTTGTCCAAAGAAAATGTTATAAAAACTGTAAAATTACTCTCACTCCCTTCGGCCGCATCTTAAGATTTTTGAAACGAAATAATATGTAAATACATTGTTGTAGAAACATTACACCAAATTTCACAATGAGATAATATACACTGCTACTTACTCTGTGGCATTAGGAACTAGGAGCATTGTTACAGAAAAATGAGAAACATATTTTTGTCCACCAAAGAGCATTAGAATCAAATTCATTTTCAAAGACATGAATTAAAAAGTATGAATATTTTATTATAGCTCATAAAATGTTGGTTTTATAAAAACATATTCAAAATAAAAGATTTTTATCTTTAATAGTAGTACAACTTTACAATTATAATTTATTTTGTATCTCAAATAGTTGAGGAGAAATGAGGAAAATTAGAAAACTTCCCCCATAAAAGGTAATCTCAAAGTTATTTTCATGACAAAATGAGAATTTCCATTTTGTTTATAACGATAAACAATGTCTAAATATAAAATTTAATCCAAATCATTAGAACAAATTTTGAGAAAATAGCTTTTTCTCTGTTTGCCCTTCAGTAAACTATCCTTAAATTTAAGGTTAGATATCTAACTCCAAAAACGCCTTAGGGAATCTTATGAAAACCCCAGATACCAAGTTTAAGCCCAATCGGCCAAATAGTTTCGGCTCTATCCCAAGGTACAGATAGGCGGCATTACAGACACAACTTTATTAGTTNCGGAGGATCGTGAAACGTCGACATTCATCAAAATCTTGAGTTCGATTTTTTTTTAATGATCATAATACTTTCCTTCCAAGGTGTAGAGATAAAGTATAAAGTGGGTTTTACAATTTTTGTTCGATCCTCTTTATATGTTTGTGCCCGAAGCCACACTGAAATTGTTTGCTAGATTTAATTAAAACTTGATACTTAGACGTTGTATGGTCAAACCTAGTGAAGAAAATATTATTTAAATTCAATTAAGGTTTATTAACCATTGAACTTTGACAATTTTAAATTTTTCGCAAATAACCTTAATAATTTTGTTTAAAATAGGTTTACGGGGAGCGTTTTACATGGTAACTAACCATATATGTATATGGTGTATATATATATAATCCAACATTCCAGCTCAGTTGGTGGCATGCCTGTCTACTGAAATAATAGTCCTGGGTTTGACTTCCGGCTTGGCCAAAAAATGTATCATTGGGAAATGTGGATTTATCCTTTCATAATGATACATTAATGGCTGGTGACTGGGTGTTGTGCCTGTACTAGTTTTAAGTTATATTAGAAGGTATATTAAGTTACGACAGACCTAGCCAGCTTGTATGGGAAGATATATGGCTTGATTAAAAAACTGACCCAGATCATAGGCTGGAAAAAGTAATAGATGTATACATATATATTACTAATTTAAAAATAATTTGCTAATAATTTATTTTTGAAAATTATCACTTTCTTGAAAATGACTCAAACAGTTTTGTTCAATATGGGTTCTTTGAAGAGTATTTTATATGATAAAAAATATTGTGTGATTACTGTATATAATTGGAAAAGATGTATTTAAGCATTTTGTTTGGTTACTGATAGCCAATATTTGGGATGTTGTTCAAAACCTATTACATACAATATGTTAATGTGTTTACAATCATATCGTAGCATTTAACTTTCAGGAAAAGTCTAAGTTACCGAGAATGGAAAAGTTAAACATTTCAGAAATTATATTTAGTAAATTATCATCATCCAAGTAACGAAAAACAGACGTATTTAAAGGAGATACTTCATTACAGTTATTGGTTCTTCTTAAACCCTCTTTCATTTGATAATTTTTTGTAAGGGACAAGCTTAATGAGAATATTAAAAATGAAAAAAGGTGGAACAAATGCAAATGGAAATTGAGTCATCTATTAAGAAAGTGTAATGGATACCACATATAACCAGATGATAAATACAGTAATCCTATTATAATATAATTTATAGGCTTTAGTAAAATTATTGGATAAAAATCAATATCATAAAGAGGTGGAATAAGTAGCTAATGTGATAAGTTAAATATTGTAAATTGGCTTGGTGAAAAATTACAATTATGAAAAAGTTAAATTTAAAAAGGTTAAATTTAAAAAAGAATATTAATTACTGAGAAAATGAGCCTATTTAGGATGCGTCAAATTAAAAATAAAATAAATACATCTAAATAATGTAAAAATAAACTTAAAACTAAGACATAGACATGAACAGAGAGTATACGAATGGTAGACCTTACAGTTACAATATAAATGACATTGAACAAAATTAAATT
>CABFVX010000111.1:99126-185082 GCA_902151425.1 Timema shepardi
TTTTAAATTTAACTTTTTCATAATTGTAATTTTTCACCAAGCCAATTTACAATATTTAACTTATCACATTAGCTACTTATTCCACCTCTTTATGATATTGATTTTTATCCAATAATTTTACTAAAGCCTATAAATTATATTATAATAGGATTACTGTATTTATCATCTGGTTATATGTGGTATCCATTACACTTTCTTAATAGATGACTCAATTTCCATTTGCATTTGTTCCACCTTTTTTCATTTTTAATATTCTCATTAAGCTTGTCCCTTACAAAAAATTATCATTATTTTCTCCTTACTAAGTAATATGAATATAAATACTCTTTCATTTGGCTTATGTTGTTATTAATCTCCCCTGGATTTTGCTGCGTGCTCAAGAGCGCGTCAACCCCAAGTTGATTACTGATCAACTCTCCCCTCTCATCTTGGGGACGAGACGAGAGGCTGTGCGAGTGATAATCAACTCTCCCTGCTCAGGCCCGAAAGGGCTTCTTCAACAAAGACAATGGCAACTACTTGAAGAGTTGGAGTGGTGGTATTTTATCGCTGGCAGAAGAAGGTGTTTCTGATACTTCTTGACATCGCTTGGACAAATTTCTTCCTCTTATTTGCAAACAATATTTCCTCCTCGTCTGCGCAACACGTGGCATCATAGCTTAGTGGGATAGGACGACTTCTAGAAAATGCGTTTGAGGCTCCAGGACTAAGGGCCAGTTTCATAGTCAGATTGAGTAGGCTACTACTACTCCTAGAGTGTGACGCGACACTAAATATGGGACAACCACTACCTAAACCCGAATGATATGGGATAGTTTAGTATATGAAACTGGCCCACTCCATTCTGACCTAGGTATGTGTCGTCTTTTATTTAGTGCAGCACCACACTTGAGGCGTACTCAATCTGACTATGAAATTGGCCCACTCCATTCTGACCTAGGTATGTGTCGTCTTATATTTAGTGCAGCATCACACTTGAGGCGTACTCAATCTGACTATGAAACTGGCCCACTCCATTCTGATATAGGTATGTGTCGTCTTATATTTAGGGCAGCACCACACTTGAGGCGTACTCAATCTGACTATGAAACTGGCCCACTCCATTCTGATATAGGTATGTGTCGTCTTATATTTAGTGCAGCAACATACTTGAGGCGTACTCAATCTGACTATGAAACTGGCCCACTCCATTCTGACCTAGGTAAGTGTCGTCTTATATTTAGTTCAGCACCACACTTGAGGCGTACTCAATCTGACTATGAAACTGGCCCTAAGTGATAGCCGTTTATATTTTACTCATGCAATAAATTCCTGCTGCTACGAATAAATGGTTAGCTGCAAGTGTTTCTGATCTAGACTTAGGGCCAGTTTCATAGTCCAATTTAGTACGCCTCAAGTGCGGCGCTACACTAAGTACATGACGACACCTACCTAAACTCGAATGCAATGGGCCGTTCTCGCATAGGAAACTGGCCCATTCCATTATGGTTTAGGTAGGTGTCGTCATGTACTTAGTGTAGCGCCGCACTTGAGGCGTACTAAGTCTGACTATGAAACTGGCCCTAAGTTAGTATTTTAGACGGGTAGCCGATATAGCCCTAGAACCAATTTTTACCCTAAATAGCTTGAATTAATTTGTCCTGAGAGTTAAATGAATGTAATAATTAACGCTAGAAGCCGTTTTTTATACATATTATAAGGTTTAGTTTCGTCTCAGCCCTTTGTTCGATTCTCTCCTCCAACACACTTTTTTTTTTATCACCTACTACCTATTCAGGCTATACGCGTACAAGAATATTGATCTGTATAAAGGTACAAAGAACAACTGTTTTATGTTTGGATTAAATCGGCTAATGCATTCAAACTTTATCGTGAGTCATATTCACCACAGAGAGACTGACAAATGCAAACTGGTGGAAATAAAACAGAGAATTCGCTTCACTCGATCAATAAATCAAACCAAGTTATGTTTATGTTTGTTTACACTCTGAAAATATTGGCTAGATCGTTGAATCAGGGAGCCTACTATACAAGCGTGCCAGAAAATATTTCCTATCCCAGCTTGTCATCTAAGCAAGCACGGGGCCCCCCAAATGGTGGGGCCCTGAGCGACCCCACAGTTTGTTCACCCCTAAGGGCAGCCCTATATATAATACTATTATATATATATATATAGTTATCTATATATATATATATAGTTATCTATATATATATATATAGTTATCTATCTATATATATATATATATAGTTATCTATATATAATACTGCTATAACCCGTTTCGTTGGCCACATGATATAACGCTCTACTCTCGTGTTAGACTAGACTGTCGAAGACAGAGAGATCGGGGTTCAATCATGGTTGGGTACACTGAAGGTGGTTTTCCTAAATGGTTTTCACTCTATCTCTATGCAAATGCAGATACACTTCCTCTAAAATAAACCTTATTTATCCCTAACACATTCGTGTAATTAGTACATAGGCGTGCAACCCGAACGGGTAGAAAGACGCGGTGCTAAAAAAAAAAAGATAAATATATAACGAGGAGAAACCAGATAAGAAATGAAGTTATCAGGGAAGGAGTGGGAGTAGATGAGGTATGTTATATAAAGAAATAAGTAAAGCTGAGATAGTGTGGTCATGCAATGAGGATGGGAAGGGAAAGAAAACCAAAGAGAATGATAGAGACGAAGTACGTAGATAAAAGATCACAAGGGAGACCAAGAAAGAGATGGGAGAAGCAAATAACAGAAAGTGTGCAAGTGAGAGGATAAAAATGGAAGCAATTAATGGAGGAAAAATTGCGGAAGGATAGAGGATGATGGAGGCATTTTACTAAACTAAGCCGACCATAAGCTAGAAACAGTTGATAGTGATGATTTATACAATTTCTAAGTATTTTGATACAATAATATCTACGATAAGACGTGATTTGATACAATAACTATAAACGTGTCAAGTAATTTAATACAATACTTACATTTGTGATACGTAGTTTGATACAATAATTATATTTATGATAGGTAGTTTGATACAATAATTATAGTAGTGATATGTAGTTTAATACAATAATTATATTTATGATCAGTAGTATGGTACAATAATTATGTTCGTGATACCAAGTTTAATACAATAATATATACATAAACTTAGCTTGACATGTTATTGGACACACTCAATGTGTATGGCCTAAAATGGGTAGAGTGAGAGGTGACGACAAAAATAAATAAATAAATACATGTATTGAACACACTCATAATGTAACTCCCAATTTGGTAGAATTTATATTAATTGTTTTATTTGAGTTGGTAGCGTTAGTTCTGATGTGTGTTCTTGTGTTAGGTTTACAACGCCGTGTATTGCGTGCTCCCTCCCATGATGCAATACTGGCTCCCTATCGCTCCTCCAATTATCTCCCTTTGTTGCTTTGTCATCCCGCAACAAAAGTTGACATATTGCCCACGGTATTTGGTCCGTAGAGTTAAACACTTTACTTAATCCCTGCGGATTCAAAAGGAGCGTTTTAACCGACTAATCTATCGAAACGTACTGTGGATTTTAACTAATAAACAAAATTATATACGTGTGGTAATTATGGTCAGATGGCCACGCTCTCCCTAATCCAAGGATACAGGATAAGGGAGTTCACCAGGATTCGTTAGAGGAAGAAGCACAGAATAGCCGGGCAGGATCGAAGCCCCGGCTCTAAGTGTGATTATTATTATTATTATTATTATTATTATTAGCACCGCGTCTTACTACCCGTTCGCGTTATACGCACTTACGCTAATGTGTAATATGTGTAATGGTAGGGTGATTGTGAGATGAAATGGAGGACCTACAGTTTAACGTGGAATCCGAACCACGGTGGAGGCCTGGCATTAACTACGCTAATGGATTAGGAATTGGGAAGGTTGAATTTAGAGGAAGTGAGCCCGCATTTCCGTGGAGAGAGAGTGGAACACCATTTATGAAAAACCACCCCAGTTCACTCGACCGAGATTCGAACCTCGATCCGGCAATCAAGCTCAATACTAGTGCATTAGCTAAGTACGCCGTCGAGGCGGGTCTTTGATAGTAAATTAAAACTATTTATTTTGTTAGTCATTGAAACATCTGTTCACGTAAGAGAACTACTTTTAGCGTGCTTACATTTGCATCTTAATATTAGGTATTTTTCAGCTAGTTTGTGGTTTTGCAATGTAAATTGTGTTTATTTAGTTTGATTTTATTGAGTATAAAAGTAGTGTGTATGCCCACTTGGTACAGCCCCGAGGCTACTTTCCGTGAGCGAGAGTGTGTATTGTGTTGTCAAATAACCTACTTTCCACATCTGGTTAATTTACCGTTATTCCCCCACCCACATCCCCCTCCCTCGAGGTTATTTTCCGTGAGCAGTGTATTGTGATGTCAATTAGCCTTCTTTCCATGACCGATTAATTTCCCCACCCTCCCCCGAGACCATGCCACCCAACAGTGGCCACCACAGTGGCTCATACGTTTAGCCCATTTGATTTTAATGTGTGACCATTAATGTGTGCCCCAAGGGTTTTGGGTAGGGGGAAGCGTGCAGTCTTGGGCACTTCTCCCGCGACGTGCCTGTCTGTGAGGAAGGGGGAGTATCATCTCTCTGCGATTGTCTAATATAAAGTGTGAGCTATTGGAAATGTCTCGCGGTAATTTTCATTGAACCCCCTTCCCCATCAGGGGCCCTACTAGGTGGCTGAACATACTGGCTGGAACTGGTTCAGTACGGCTCTGTGAGCTATTCACCGGGGGATCCTTGTTATTACTCGGTCTGTGGGGTAAAGTTAATTTATTCCCCGTACCATCGTTCATGATTTTAATGTGTGCCCATTGGTGCAGTGTATAATGTTGTCAATTCGAAGCCTGATTAATAATGAGTGAAGAAACTATCGAAGAGAGCATTTGCTGTTAATTTTCCGGGGCCCCAGGGTATTCATTACATGTTCAATACCAGACAGATTCCTAATTATGACGTTAAGTGTGCTGTGCTGAGTGCCATTAACGATTTAATTTTTATCTACGCTAAAGCACAATTACTTCAAGAGTCATGTGTGAATATTCTAAACTGTTCCTCCTACCAAACAAATTTAATATATTCATACGTCAAGTCGGTGAGATACTGACAGCCGGTAAAGGACTCATGTGAGCTGCAGATGATCAATGTTGATGTCTAAGAGCCATACATAGCATAACGTGAGGAAGTGCATACACAATTGCATGTAAAAAATCACCCTCAGTGCCACCGGCTGAGGTTCAAACCATGCTCTCCTCGTTCTCAGCAGACAAGCCAAACACGAGAGTGACAATACGCCTCAGAGGGGATTCAAACCATGACCTCCACCTACATAACCAGGTGAGTTACAAGCACCCTTTCCGGCTAAACGTAAATATATTATTTAAGAAAATGTTCCACCAGGGATTTGATTCCAACCTCCTCCGCCAGAATTAGATGATGGAGTGACCCCAAAGATTTGAACCTCGATATATGTCGCGATTCTTGCACTGTGACAATACGCATCGATCACAATTGATCAAGTAACGATACATTACATCTAATTTATTAACGAAGCTAAATTAAATTTTAATATTAGCAAATAGGATGCGAGAAAATATGTAGGCTAGGCAAAATAAAATAAACTGTGTTTTGTTGGTCGATCAGATTTTCCGTTTGATATAATTAGACTAGATAAAGTGTGTATTCGCATTTGCTCGAGGTGAGAAATCAATCTCAGTACACCAGAACGGGAAGCAAACGCCAGGGGGTTTCAAACCCGGAACATTCCCGCGACGTGTCGAGAAAAATCCTAGGGTTATTAACCTAGTGTACAGACAAGAAAATAACAGATACAAAGCCTTACGGGAGATTTTCTGCACCCCTCGAGTAAGGTAGAACTTAAAATATACAGTGATAATAGCGCTTCAAAGTTAGAAGTCTTTAAAACAACTCACTTGTAAAATTTTCCTTATGAGAAAGGCAAGCTGAGAGCTAAGAGCTGCCGTCTCTCCGATTATAATAGTCCAGGTAGTGGTAATCACTTACCTCGCCTTACCCCACTTTCATTGACCAAAACTTTTCAAACAATTACAAGTTTTGGACACAAATATACAACGCCAAAGCTTCTACGGTTTAAACGTAAGTGACACGAGTCTTGGAAATGCACTTGTAAATTAATTATTTTGTGACCAGCTTCTGCGGTCACAATTCTTTAGGATTCACTTCTTCATTAGAATGGACTGCAAATAACTGGAATCAGTGTACTGAGAGTGTTTTTTTCTAATATCCTTATAATTCTCCTTCAACGCAAATACGGGCACATTTCTCAACATTTTACCTTCTTCATTTCTTATCCATTGGAGTAAATACGTGGATAGCCGTAATGGGAAGTAAGACACGGCACACAAAATATATCAGTAATTAAAATTAAATACTTATGTTGTAAAGGTTGCATTTATTTTTACATTTTGTTGTCAAATTAATACAAACAAAATATACAAGTGATACGCTATTTAATAAACTTAAAAAAAGTTAAATTCATAGAAAATACAATGAAAAGAGTTTCCTAAGTTTATATTTGGTATCGGCAATACCCTCTTATTTTAAACATTGGAATGATTATATTCCACATTATTTTATACTAAGTGTTGAGCTAGACTGCCAAGGACGGGGAGTCCGAGGTTCAAATCTCGCTTGGTTGAACCGGGTTCCATAAATGGTTTTCCACTCTCCCTCCACGCAAATGTGGGTCCACGTCCTCTATATCCAACCTTCTCAAATCCTAGCCCATTAGCGTAATTAGTACTTAAGCGTATAACTCGAACGGGTAATAAAACGCGGTACTAAATATTAGTATTATTATTTTATACTAATATACAATGAGAGTTAACAAATCGGTTTTAAATCAGCTTATAATAAAATCAAATCTGAAAACTAAGCTTATCTCCCTAAACGCGCTTTAGGATTACATAACAAAAAGCTCATTATGTTTTGTCCAATTAGACTTGTCCAACACCTTCTCTTGTCTGTATGGAAAATTAAATATCTCCTAATTTTAGTAAAGGGAAATAGAAATAAAAATTTTTTAAAATTACACTGAAAACTCTTTCAGTATAAGATTATTTTACTATAATAGAACAATATTTTCATACAATTAATAATAACAGATGTTCTTAAAAATAAATATTATATCACAATAAAAAAGAGTTTAGTAAAGTGATTAAAATTGTTTCCAGAACAAAGTATATGAAAAATACTCATAGCTATACCTTAATATTGTTTTAAATCACAGCTATAGTTATTAAGTGTTTGGTATAAAAATTATCTACTAAAGTAAAGAAAAAAGGTTCTGATTATGTAGTTTGGATAGGTTTGAAACTAAAATTATGATCACTATAATCAAAAAATCAATACATTAATAATACAGAAATAAAATGTAACAGAAATTTGATTAAAATTAGTGTCAAACAAATTTGGACATTGATATATTTCATAATATTCTGGTATCTTTGATTTCATAATGTACTAGATCGAGCTTTGACGTATTTAGCTATAGCATTCTTGCGTTATTGGTGAACATCCAGCTGTCATAATTTTGAAACTTCCTTCGTGTACAATCCTAAGCTAATCATGGCAATGAAAAATCAGTTGTGGCAATTAATAAATAAACAATCTTAGAAATAAAATATTACCTAGTCTACAATCTAAGTGCACAAACGAGCGCAATCCCAGGGTGGCCGTCGCACTCCATTGACAATGCAAGCTTTGCCTAAGCACGATCATAGATACATGTTTGAAAAAAGACATCACATTTCACACCCGAGCATAACTTAATTACTAGACTCTTTTACAGAAACACATTAAGGTGCGGCAGAATAGAAGACCAAATTCCCTTTTGGTTCTTATCTTCCTTCTCGAACTTATTACCTGCTTGAGGAGAGGAAATACCCCCACCACTCTATTACTTTCCCTTCCTGGGATGTGTCACTCTTTTGGTCGATTGGTTTTCTGTATTCTGAAATACATTCAAAGCAGAGACCAGTCGTCCGCCTCTACCTGAAGTTTGAGGCTCACAAAGTGTTTGAATAAAGACTACATTGAATAAGCTTTGTTCCTATATATCAAATAATAAAAGGAAGTGATTGCCGGTGTTTTTTTGTTTATTTGCGTGCGATACCCAACCAAATCTACGGCATGCAGGGATCTGAAATGCTTAACATAGGTGAATGGAAGGGGTCTGATTGCACCTCAAAGCAGGATTTTTAAATTTTCAATTATCTTTTAATGATGCTATTTTAAACAAACTTTTGAAGAAAATATTTTCTAGGTGTTTTATAATTACGTTTCAGAGATACGGGTACCATTNCTGTATGATTCTTATACCACAGTGGGTCACGGACAACGCTGTGCAGGATTGCTAGTAATTCATAAAATAAAGCTTGCTAACTATTAAGATAAATATAGTGTAGGGTATATAATAATGTTGAATAATTGCTTCAATAAACTGTACATAATTTTATCTATACGTTCGGGCCCTATATGATTAATTAAAATTTTGAACTGATTTACCTTTTATTAACAGACAGAACCTCATTTCAAGGTCGAATGATAAGGCAGGATTCACAAACAAACGGCCCGCGAGAGATAGCTGACCGGCCCATTTGTCTGCAATATATTTATATTATTACTATCTGGCCTGCATCCATGTACTCACACAAAATACAATAGTTTAACTTTAGTGTTTAATACGTAGTTTTAAATAACAAAAACCCTTAGAACTATTTAAAACTACCCTACATTTTTGTTTTCACTTTAATTACTTGAGTGTGGGTATTCTAATTTATACCGGGAAATTACCAGTTTTTAAATTTTTCCAAGTATACATTAATGAATTTAAATATATAGCATCAAATAGCTATTATAGACCTGCATTGATGGCCACGCGGTGTCGTATCTAGTTTTTCTATATCAAATAGTCATGTTTTGATAGGGTCACAATTAGTGGGGTTGTTTTATACAGTTCTATATAAGATATCACACATTTAAAACACAGTTTATAGTTAAAATTTAAACTATTTAACTGGTCAGAACTTTCACCCTCATTTTGATGAAAACAATATTAAAACATATCTAACCACTTCTTAAATAAATGGGTATTTCTAAACGTCTGCAATTCTTCTCAGTGCTCCTTAATAAATAATTGCCGTTGACAGACTGTCCCTCAGTTAAAAAAAAGGTCCATCGTGTTTTAAGTTTTCTTTGTAATGTGCAGTCAGAGTAAACTTATTTGTGTGGCGGGCTTAGGGTATTTATTGACGAGGGGAATGGGGGTTAGAGACGGGAGCGGGCGCTACCCGAAGCTTGCTCGGTGACCGCCAGCCGACAGGTTAACTCGAGGAGCACATTTTTTTATCTGCATTTTAGTATATTAGAGTTTAAGGTGAGTCGTTTAAAAAAATGTTCACTTGATTACGCTGTAGTTACTGGGGATAGCACCTAGCGATCCCAACGTTGGAGGAGTAAAGCCTCGAAAAGGAGCGCAACACGTTTAACCAAGCGGCTGTGGCTCTGTTATTTCCTTCTATGTGACCTAGTGGGCCCATAAAAAAATACGGCTCTTGTTTGAACACTTTTATTATTTACTGCGGCTTTCTAAAATAGTTTTATTGATTTTACTATAGTGATTGGAACTTTTTGAATTTATGACTTTTATTATGTATTTATCATAAAGTAAAACCACGACACAAATATTGTTTATGCATCTTACCAAAAAATGACAAACATAGCTACTGTGGTACTTAATGTTTATTATCCTAATTATAATTATGTAGGTGTTATTATAATATCTGTATTTATTACTGTTGAATACTCATTAGTGTGTGTATGAGGTTTATATTAAAAACGAATATTGATAATGTTGGAGTTTAAAAAGCAATATTTCAGGAATGAGTTCTAAGCCCAGTGCTTCTTGAATTAAATTTGTTCGGTGTCAATTCTGCATATTAGGCTTCTTTCAATAATGCTACCCGGTGCTGTTTATTATGTTCCATGACAATATTAAATTTGGATAAATATGTCTATATGATAAAACCATAAATTTAAAATAGCGCAATATGTCGCCTATTTTAGGAATATAAATATAAAGATGAAGCTGATGTATGTATGTAGTGTAATTTAACATGTATATTATCTCGAATGTTAATTTTGGATAATTTTAAGGATCTGAATCCAATGTTATGCACACATAATATGTAACAGTAGTAATAGCTATGATTGAGTCATTGCTACAAATACCACCTCAAAGGGTAGGTTGTAAAACATAGTTATAAAATAACAACTCGTATTTGTATATTTAAGGAACTACATTTGACGAAAAGAGCAGCAATTTTTCTGGCTAGGAACCACACGTTCCCACCCCTTGATAAATAAATAAATAAATAAATATATATATATATATATATATATACTAGCAGTCCCGCACGGCGTTGCCCGTGAACCACTGTAGTATAATAATTATATAAGCTTGATAACCCCCCCACGCAGCCCGTTACCCACTGTGGTATCATAATTATATAAGCTTCACAACCCCCCTCCCCCCCCACGCTGCCCGTTACACACTGGTATAAGAATTATATAAAGATATTTAAAAAATGTCTAAAAATTATAGAAAAATGTTAAGGGTGGACAACCCTTATCACTAAGGGGTATGAAAAATAGATGTTGGCCGATTCTCAGACCTACTCAATATGCTCACAAAATTTCATGAGAATCGGTCAAGCCGTTTCGGAGGAGTACGGGAACGAACATTGTGACACGAGAATTTTATATATAAGATATATATATATATATATATATAAGAGAAATAAAGATACCATATTCATGTTTACATAATGAAGGTCCAAAATAAAGTTCAAATTTGGTCAACATTATAGAAAATGTGTCGATTACTGCAATCATAGAGAAAAGTATTACTATTCTTTCCCTATGCTGATATAGACCACCGTCAAAAAGACGCTTGTAGTATATAGCTTTACTTGACCAACTTTATATATTCGAGAATAATTTTTCTATTTTAAAAATAAATTTAACATAAAAAATAAAAAATACGATACACTTGTTTCTATGAAATTAACTGATTATAGATGATAATGCCCAAATATAATGGTTATTGATAAAAAAAAAATGTTATCGCATATTAAGTTTTAACACAAGGGCTATTTTACAATTCAGTCTAGAGCTAGGATCCCCCTCCCCCCTCCAATGAACCTCAACCTTATTGTCACTGAAAAATGTCACCTTGGCCTGCATTTTAGTTTTCTATGATATTATATCCGGATAGTAAAATATATTTTAGTGCATATCCAAAATATATTTACTAGAGTAACTTCTTATAGATAATTTGATACTTATTTATAACGACAATAATACACCCTTGCTTATAAAAAAAAACTCAGTATGCCAACAGTATTATCTTCCATCAGGGTCATTCGATCTGTGAGGGGGAGAAGGGGGGATTATTTTACACCAATATATCATTCATAATTGATCCCTTGCAATTAATTTTTAATAAGTCGATCTTTTTAACCTCTTCTATACCCTTAAATATCCCGTAGCTTGTAAGAACAAAGATTTAAGCTTACCGTGTACTTAAAAAGAGAGAAAACAAAATAACACTAAATATTGTTTTTATGTAGTCTCAATATTTTATAAAATAATGAGGCTACTCTATTTTATTTTATCGACTAGTTCTTTATAACTTCAATTACCCACCTCTAAATATCAATTTAACCATTTTAAAATTTTGCAGTGCATACAAAAATGTTTTAAAAGCACGTGCTCTAATGCTCTAAAAAAGGGGGGTGCTTTTTTTTTAAAAAAAAGTGAGGACTTATGGCTTATAAATTCTTAAAATTGACCCCTAGGGGAACCAACACAAAATTAACTATAAGAATTGTCGGTTACCTGGTGGTCTAAGGGTAAGGTGTCAGACTTCTGTACTGGCGGCCGGGGTTCAATCCTCGGTCCCGGCACAGATTTATCTGATTACCAAACCAGTTAAACTGTAGGTCCTTCATTTCATCTCACAATCGCCCTACCATTACACATTAGCGTAAGTGCGTATAGCCCGAATGGGTAGTAAGACGTGGTGCTAATAATAATAACTATGAGAATTCACATTTTGTTGATAGATTTTATTTGATCATAATTTAAAACAAGGCCGTTTTAACGATTTAAACCATAGGTAGGATTAAAACCTCTCCCAATTAATTCGAATGAGATTTGAACTTCGACGTCACTGTTAGTGAAAACAGTCAAATGTATTTTAGTTTTCTATGTTTTCATGAAACAATATAATATGTGTACTACAGTAGATAACGTCCTTTAAATAATTTGATAATAATTTTCTTATTTGGTATTATTCTGAGCAAAGAGTATTTGGTTCGATCCCCTACACGTTCGATAAAATTATCATTAATCAAATTGGGTTTTTCCTCTCGCAGTGACGATTTGACAGCTGGGATATTGTTGTGACTGTTATGGAGTAAGCTAGTTTGTAATTCATGCGCTGATATAATTAGTCGGTTAATAAAGTGCACGTTCTAATAGGTTGAAAAAGTGTGTGTCAGAAATAATATAGAATGCCTACAATTAGTTTTTATTTTCATAAAAAGGAAATTCCCGAACTACAACGATTCATTTAACCCAGACAATCTTATCTTATACACTGTGTAACTGAGTTAACTACCTCCTCCTCCCTTCCTAACAGAGAAAAATTTGAGGGCATCATTAAAGGAAGAAACTAAACCTAGAGAGAGAAGGCTGTATGCTAGCTGTCACAACTGTCACTTATTGCATATTAGTTAGGAAGAAAGGGCCAGTTTCATAGTCAAATTTAGTACGCCTCAAGTGCGCCGCTACACTAAGTACATGACGACACCTACCTAAACCAGAATGGAATGAGCCAATTTCCTATGCGAGAACCGTCCATTCCATTCTGGTTTAGGTAGGTGTCTTCATGTACTTAGTGTAGTGCCGCACTTGAGGCGTACTAAATCTGACTATGAAACTGGCCCAAAGACCTAAGTACACATTTTTTAGTACGTGGGACAAATACACCCTTCCTTAAAATAAAACTAACTCCCAATGGCAACAATATTACCTTTCACCGGGGATATTCGATCTTGGAGCGGTTGCAGGGGAGGTTAGTTCACCCCATTCTATCATAATTGATCACTTGAAATGGAATTTTTAGTAAGTCTACTTATTCAACCACTGGAACACCCTACCATCACGCTATCTCATCATCGCGCGAAGTAATGTTGGGAAACCCGAATTAAGCAGTGAACATTCGTCGTGGTTGGTATTCCGGGTACATAATATGGCAAATTGTATGAGCAGGAGGTGTGGAGGGAATGGGGGTGGGTCCGTGTTTACTCCTGAATCGTTGTATGAACATTACATACAATATTTCTATTGAATAAGTTTAATTCATTTCTAGCATTTGAAGTTGTCTAATGTATATGCATAGTTTATTGCGAGCGAAACCACCGGCAAATATTTGTTTTATAAATAATCGTACAAACAGAATATCTCTAAATAAACCCTTTTGACATTTCAAAGTAACATTATAACTGTAATTTGAGTGGATGCCCCAGGTATCCAGGGACTCTTCCTTCAATGAAACACTCTCTGAAGCCCTTATAGTCGTAGTACCATCCCGAGGTATGGCTACCGATTGTATATAGTTAATAGAGATGATGTTGGTTTTCTGATGTAATTGCACTTGAATGGGCAAAGTTGTTGAGCGATATTTCTAAAGGCTCGTTTCATCAGGCATGCAGGAAAATTGAGCCACATTCATTATTATAATGGCTATCAAGTATTTGTATCATCAAAAGTGATAAACCGTAATTTCTCTCTCACTTTATCAATTCATCCATGGGTTCATTTGAGAGAGTTGTTGAACTACTTTTGAAAAACAGTGATATAAGCTGGTTCTATTTCAACTAAAGATGCTTATCCTTATGGGTATGATCTTAGACTGTGAAGATAAGGGTTGTGTTTCATGTCTCTAAAAGTACACGATTAGTCTTTGAGCTAGATATTTGCCTTAAATATAGCATTTATTCGTTAACACTTTAATTGGGTACAACCATGAGAGAGTGGTTTGTGGTGCTCAATACCGGTCTCCCCCCACGAAATCTTTGGGAGTTTTTTAATTTTAAACTTAAAGCTAGCCTCATATCAAATCTCAAATAATGTATAGAGGTATTCACTTTTAGAAAATTTTCTATAGAAGGACCACTCCAAATAACTTCTAGAGGTATTTAAGAGCGTTCATCATTGCAGGCCCAACTCAGCTCCCGGCTCGCATCTGCGTGTGTGTGTGTGCGCGCGCGGTATGGTAGTAAGAGGGAAATCAAAACACATACGATATGCCAGAAATACGTGCAGTGCATTCGTATTTGAATTATCACTCGAAATTTTCCGCAGTGACGATAGGGGGACAGAGCGACAAGGTTTCTTGTTAATAACTACAGTATGTCTCTATTATGACAGATTGAAGATTTGTGCACAATATTTAGCTGTTAAGTTATTCTAAAATGGTCAAAAACGGCATTTTCAACGCAGTTTTATCCAAACATAATTTAATATTTCAATAAAGTTCATTATTAAGGAGCAGCTATTAATACATTATCTCCATTAATGTTTAATTAGAAATGGTCCATGTGCAATATTTTTAGTGTAAATTAATTTTTCTAGCAGTTTGTATCACAGAGTTGATTGGAACGTGATGCATACTCTTAATATTTATAAAAATCCAAGTGAGGACCACTTCAATTAGCCTCTAAAAATATTCAATTTTCAAAAATGTGTTGTGGTAAGACTACTTTCAATGATTTTTAAGGGCATTTAATTAAATAGAAATATCTAAGAGAGGACCATTCCAAATAGCTTCTATGAACATCTAATTTTAGAAATTTTCTAGTATAAGACCACTTCAAATTGTTTTTTTTTTTTTTAAGAAATCTATTTATGAAAAAAAGCTAAGCACATTCTAAATAGCTTCTATAGAATTTCAAATTTAAAAAATTCTAGTGAGCACATCTTGAAATAGCATTTAGAATCATTAAAATATTCAAAAATTGCTGAAGGAGAACTACTTCAAATAGCTTCTAGGAGCATCAAATTTTCTAACATTATCTGTGAGAAAGGAGGACAGAAAGTTTAAGAAAAACTTATTTATTAATTGCTCCCCCTCTCCCTTTCAACACAATCAAAGTTCGACCATTACTGTGTAAAATAAGAATGTTCTTATTTCTGGGTTTAGTAGTTAGTCTTAACATCATATACGGTTTTGAACCCCCCCCCCTCTTCCCCCCCCCAATTAATTCTCCCTCCTTCTCATAGGTCCAAAGAAAAAAGTTTAAAAAATAGTTTTCTTTCTGCTTGTATCGCAACACTAAAGAGGTGGAATCATACACAGACAAATACACGAGGTACAGTTAACCGCAAGAACTAACATAAAGAGAGATACAAGCAAGAGTGGGAATTAAAGAGGCACAAGAAAGAATGAAGCTATAGAGGTAGAGAGACAAGCAAGAATGGAGAAAGTTGGGCTTATTTCCCATGGTGGACAGAATAATGATGAACATATCAAAGGTTTTGGTCAGTAGTTTGTATGGATAGTAAATAATGGGAGTATACTCGGAGTATCTTTCTCTGACATTGGAAACTGGAGAGATTATATATCGGTCAAAAGGAAGAGAATACACTACATGGAGGACAACGAGATTGAATTTGTTCTTAGAAACTATGGACAAAGAGATCTAGTATGATAACAAAAAGGATATGGAAATAGTATAACTTTACAAGAAAAATGTAATATAATACCAAAAGTAAAAGATTATAGAAAAAGGGAAATGGCACAACTAAGCAAGAATAGCGAATGGAATAATAAAGAGAGAGGAATTAGATTAAGATAAAAATTCTGTGACTAGACAGGTCAAAAAATAGATATAACAAAGAGAAAGTTATTAGAATAAGATAGACAAAGAGTGAAAGATTACATTAAGGTAGAAATGAAGAGCTAGTAAAAGGGTATACAGAGAAAAAATGACTGAATGGCGTAAAGACAGCAACTAAAGTAAAAAAGACGAACTTGTTAAGAAGTGAAATGAAGGCAAACGAACCAGATTTTGATTCTTCTCCCCTTCATTGCGATCTAAGTCGGGGGAATCGGGGATGAGGGTTGAGTATGGGGCGGAGAGACCGAGCTCATTTTCAATCTATTATGTGTATTTGCCACTCCTCCAACCCCTGTCTGTGTGCTCTTCAACCTCTCTCATATCCACCGTCACCCTAGCAACTGCTTGCCACAACAGTTCATGTTCTGCATCTTATTTAACCTCAGACTCTCCCCAAACCTCATCTTACATGGGTGAATTTTCTTCACCTTTCTTCTCATAGTTAACTTAGAAATCTACCTTACACTTGGGGAAAATGTGAAACTTTGGCGAAATCAATTTTTGATAAATTTAAGATGTCTGTGTTTGTATAAGTATGAATTATGAATTATGAATTTAAAGCCGTTTGCCAATTTCCTTATTAATAAATTAAAAGAGGTGCAATATATTGCAGTTTTTGGATGAAAATGTTTCATAAAAGATGTATTTATATGCAATGGGTCAAAATGTAAGGAATAAGCCTACAATCAGTTTATACTTTAACGGAATTACTCTACAAGCAACACACGATTCAAACTATTGTCACAAATAATCAATGTAAGTAATTAGAGATCGTCTGACAAACATTTAACGATGTTTGGATAAAATTAAATCCTAGAGATTAGCTTGAAAACAACAGTAAATCAACTGGAATTTTCTGCTTTTATATCAAAATGGTAGTACTACTATTTAACTACTACTGCACGAATAACATAGTGGGCTGGGTCCGGAGGGAACGATGCTATTAGAGAAACATGGACTCAATGCCACCCCCAGTTCTATGAATACCTCAATTTGAGGATTTATAAACATCCCACAAATCCTTTTATAGTCTTTGTTAAGTTTATTAAAATTGTATGGGTTTGGGGTGAGTAAAATAAATAAAACAAACAAGCTACCAACACGTATTGATTTAGTTTTAATCCAATCCGCTATGTTTCAATTACCACAGAGAGGATATGCCCAAATGTGGAATAGAATATTAAACAAATGATTAAATTTTGACCAATAATAAGCAAAATACGATTAGTTTTGGCAGAAATGAAGAAAACGCAAACACATAATTGTGATAAGCATTTTAAATATGATTTTAAAAAAAAACTAGGTGCATAGTATTGTTAAATATTTCACT
Source organism: Timema shepardi (assembly GCA_902151425.1). NCBI lineage: Eukaryota > Metazoa > Arthropoda > Insecta > Phasmatodea > Timematidae > Timema > Timema shepardi. The sequence continues at coordinate 116,505 of CABFVX010000111.1, forward strand.
TATAGCTTAGATAACCAATATAATGTCAGTTCATGGCTATTTAAATATTATTTGTGTGGTAAAATGACAGTCCCGTTCTTCTTTTAGGAATATTCTTATTTATTGTAGTTGGATAATCTGACATCTGGCTGTACCCAGGTACCATGAACTTCCCCTTCCTTCGTATTACTATCCTGTGAAGGAAAAGTAACCAAGTTGAGCTGGAAATAGTCTGATGTTGAGACGGATCAATGAAAGGCCAAGATGACTGCTTGGGGTAACTGGTCTTAGACATGTAGCAGTGACATCATACTGAGACTTGGCTTCAAATACCAGGCAGATAAGTAATATTATAATTACGTTGAGTTAAAGCTAAAAGGGCAATAATTAACAACAATGGACCACTTTCTATTCAATTGTGTACTCCCAATGTAGAAAATTGCAATTGAAAAAAATCGTTAGCTGTGAAATTCTTTAGTCACGATCTGTGCGCCAAAGTTGATTAGACACGACTGGAGGCGCAATGGGATAAGTTTACGTCTGTGACTCCATGAGTATTTAGTATTACAATTTAAACGCCAATTTTACATTTCATTAATAGGCACAACGTATAGCAAGCTCTGTTACCTCCCTGAGAAACACAACGTAATTATTATCTCTAGGACGTGATCTGGGGGCACAAGGCTGGGACTACCCGTGATCAGCTTCCTTAAATCAAAGGCGAGACCGAGGTAGGCGTGAAATAACGAGCTCACAATGCAAGTCCAGTTTGTCTCTAACCAAGCCGAACCAGGGAAATCAATGTGAATTGTTGGTTGCCTGATTGCTTCGCGTGTTTCCTCTCAACTACTAGAGTCGACCTCCCTCGGTGGTTCGGTCGATATTTGACACACTTTCAGACAATGCGGTCACTCCTCTGCGGTACCGTTTGGAGGTTGTACCATTGATATATCGTTGTATGTGTCCTATAATACATGTTATAGCAACTGTCAGGTTTGGTAGAACGGCTAGAGGACCTGCCTGAGCCTGAAGGTAGGTTTTATATCTAGCCACATAAATTAAGTGCACTTTCACATAAGTATTATTCAACTTTCCACAAAATGCTTCCCTTTCACAAGTAACTGTCGTTGTACTGGGTGCAAATATAAGTATGGTTGATGTTACCGTCATTTTTCTGTATGTTACTGTCATTGTTAAGGATGACACGTCTATTTTTATGGATATTATTATAATTTAATAATTAGTTATTAATTAATGATAAAATACCTGTGAGGAATATCTGAATTGAAAAAATTATAACTCTTTTTGCTTGACAAGTACACAATATTTTTAGACAGCTTTAAATGTGTCTACACATTTTGGCACAATCAATTTTTTATTTATTTGCTCCCGGGTCTCTTTTTTTACACTGCATAGGTAGTTTTATTTTACTACTAATAAATGGTGTCACGATCCCACTACTAGAAAACTACTAATTATTAGTAAATAAGCAAAGTTAATATCATAGCTTAGTGAGAATAGTATACCGGTATTAATTTTCTTTTAATACCTCAATCTAATAGGTAAACCACGCTAACTAAGTTTTACTTCTTCACACTTAGCTAAAGTAATATTGATCGCGCAGTGAAATGAGCTAAGGTCATATATTACACGTTGTAAGTAACAAATAGACTGGAAAAATATAACCCTATGAAAATAATATGTAAAACTAACAATAACTTGGATATAAAACATGAAATTACCATTTTTATGTCGCATTAAAGGGATACGTTTACTGTATCATATTTCGAACATCATTTAACTCCCACCCAATACAAGACATCAAAATGTTTATCTCCTCAGGAGCTACAGCGTAGAAGAAGGGATTATTGATCAATTTTATTATCTATAGTTAAAAAGAGTTTTTACTGTTTGTGAGTCTATAAACATTGTTTGATGGGGTACATTTACATTTTTAGTATTTATCACATGCGGTGCCTTTAAATTCATAGAACGGAATTTAAAGGGGAAAAGCAAGAAGTAGTAAACGTCAGTTTTTAGTTGCGTGGCTAGCGAGTGTTATGTATTAATACTTAAGTGTTTAAAAAAATTAGACAAAATACTCTATTAATACAAACGCCTGACAAATTTAACCTATAGCAATGACATACCGAACACACGTGGAAGGAATGTATTATATGAGAAACAGGTCGCTTAGAGAATGTTTGATGCACGGATGCATGGATAATATGGCTAACAAGACTAACAGGGGATGATGCAAGGATAGTATGGATACAATTGATAATAAAAGAAGTTTGATGCACAGATAGTATGGCTAAAAGGACTAACAGGTGATGTTTGATGCAAGGATGGTATGGCTAGAATGACTAACAGGTGATATTTGATGTAAGGGTGGTATGGCTAAAAGGACTAACAGGTGGTGTTTGATGTAAGGGTGGTATGACTAGAATGACTAACAGGTGATGTTTGATGCAAGGATGGTATGGATAGAATGACTAACAGGTGATGTTTGATGCAAGGATGGTATGGATATAATGACTAACAAGTGATATTTGATGCAAGGGTGGTATGGCTAGAATGACTAACAAGTGATGTTTGATGCAAGGATGGTATGGCTAGAATGACTAACAAGTGATGTTTGATGCAAGTATGGTATGGCTAGAATGACTAACAGGTGATATTTGATGTAAGGGTGGTATGGCTAAAAGGACTAACTGGTGGTGTTTGATGTAAGGGTGGTATGACTAGAATGACTAGCAGGTGATGTTTGATGCAAGGATGGTATGGATAGAATGACTAACAAGTGATGTTTGATGCAAGGATGGTATGACTAGAAGGACTAACAGGTGATGTTTGATGCAAGGATGGTATGGATAGAATGACTAACAAGTGATGTTTGATGCAAGGATGGTATGACTAGAATGACTAACAGGTGATGTTTGATGCAAGGATGGTATGACTAGAATGACTAACAGGTGATGTTTGATGCAAGGATGGTATGGATAGAATGACTAACAAGTGATGTTTGATGCAAGGATGGTATGGAATAGAATGACTAACAAGTGATGTTTGATGTAAGGATGGTATGACTAACAGGTGATGTTTGATGCAAGGATAGTATAGCTAGAAGGACTAAATTCCAATAGTTAATGCTTGGTTAATATGGCTAACTCCGAAACGGGAGCCTACTATTCAATCCCAACTAGGTGAACATTTTTATTTAAAAACATAAAAATGATGTCTGTCATCTTCTCTTCTGGTAAATACTTAGAAAATACTTTAAAATACATCCTCCTAGCCCTGTTCCCTAGTTTAATTTCCATATCTTAAGTTACTTGTAGTCATTACAGGAATTATAGATTATTTTGTTTGAAGCCCGGAGAATAGAATGTAACTAATACCTGTCTCAACAGATGGTCTGTAGAACTATTGTGTCAGTATCGCTCCTCAGTCCTCTCTCTCTCCCAGAGAAGGGAAGGACAGGGATAGGTCTGTACTCTCCAGCCGGGTATCGATTCTCTCATTTTCCAGACGCTCTCCGTCACGACGCTCGTGGGGAATCCCCGCCCTAACTAGACATTTCGCGCTTTGGGAGGGCTATCAGATCCGAGGTCTAACCACTTCCGTTTCGTTATTGAGTAGTTGGGCCCTTCCGGTACCCCCCACGGCTGAGGACTAAGCATTAACGGCAGTAGCTGCCTAACAGTGACTTTGGCTACCCAAAGTAGAGAGCCAGGAGCAGGAGAGTGAATAAAGTCAGAACTGTCTAACAGTGACTTCAACTACCCAAAGTGGAGAGCCAAGGAGTAGGAGAGTGAATAAAGTCAGAACATTCTAACAGTGACTTCAACTACCCAAAGTAGAGAGCCAGGAGCAGGAGAGTGAATAAAGTCAGAACTGTCTAACAGTGACTTCAACTACCCAAAGTAGAGAGCCAGGAGCAGGAGAGTGAATAACGTCAGAACTGTCTAACAGTGACTTCAACTACCCAAAGTAGAGAGCCAAGAGTAGGAGAGTGAATAAAGTCAGAACCGTTTGGAAGTGACTTTAAATGCACAATATAGAGACAAAGGAATAGGAATGAGATATTTTAAGGAACGTTCCTAACTAGTTCTTAATAGTAGTAATGTTTAAAACATTACTATATTTTCCATTCTGGCCCATAGAAGGAATTCTTTTGACTGATACATTGTCACCTTATGAACATCAAAGGGATCGGCTTAATCCAGGGGTTTTAATATATTCCGCGGGTACTGAAGATATTGTTTAGATATTTACCAATATCTTTCTCTCCAAGTAAATATGAGTAAATTTTCTATATATTATACCATGCTAATCTCTATCTTATTTGGTGGATAAAATAAAAAAATGATGTACAAATGCTTTGCAGGCCATCTTAGCCTATACTTGATCCTGCTAGAGAAGGGTAGATGCTAGGTATTTTTATTATATTATTTAGCACTGAATCTTACTACCCGTTAGGGTTTAGGTATTATTAATCCACGGTGTACACACTACTGAAATACGTGTATAATTATCTTAAGTTAAAGTCAACACTTTTTGTAAAGACTTACTCTAGGGTGAGAATTACCCCCACTACCACCACCTTCTCCTCAAAAGTTCTTATGGGCCATAATGAGTGTGTCTCAAACTTCCCTTAACATTAACAATTAATCACTAACAAGGAATGCACGGCCATTTCAATGGCAGCCATGATTGATGTCTTGTTCGAGATTAAGCTCCTTTGTCAACATATTGTTGAAACAGGGCATGTTTTGGTCGTGTAAGAGGCTTCTACAAAGCGCCATCACACAATAACTACTTTCTACAACAAGGAGTCATGACGTCACTGACCTGGGTTGTGTAGTAGTTGCACTCTTGTATCCGATTAGGAAGGCCGGGGCTTAGTCCAAGCACTGAGTAGGTTTTACCTGTGCCCACAGAATTATCGTGCTCGTGCCACAACTTTCAAGCTCATCTTCAAAGTGAATTAAGTTGGTTTGTTGTTTTTATCCACACAATACGACCTACAACCCACCCGAGCTATCCATAGATTTACAATAATGAAGTAGGTATTTGTTAGGATATCGTTCATAGCCATTCTCCCCCCCTCACCCTCTCATTTTATAGAGGAAAAGTGGAAAACCATTTAGAAAAAATCTCTGTAAAACCGGGACTCAAACCTCAACCTCCTCATCACTAGAAAACCAGTTTAGATGGCATATTTAACTGATGATTTCCGTACGTCCATCACACACTCTACTTTAAAATTTAGGTGAAGAATGACCCAGGGCATTTGGAATACTCCTGGGTAGCTCACTGGTAAGAGCATTGGCGTACTAAGTCAAAAGACCTGGCTTCGATTCCCATGTCTAAGTGCCAATTTTCAATTTAAAGAACAGTTTAGACGAGCCTGATGTTTAATTCACGTGCCCACAGATGCGGATGACCTAGAATAATGTTTTAACAAGCCATCAATAGACAGCACATGTATTGAATAACAGAAATATTGAATGATAATAATACAACTACCGGTATTACAAATTCTCCGCTTCAATTATTCAACACTGCCAAAAATTAATTTCCGTAATTAAAAGTCTAGTCTTGCCTTTTTTATGTCATAAAAGATTGATGAGATAAGGTTTTCAACTAGTTTATGGCTGGCATTGAAAAATTACATTACAAGAGCATACATTTATAACTGCCATTATCACAATTTAATAAAATATCAGCTTTTAAATTTTAGAATGGGACATTTTCTTCCGGTATTTTTGTGCGAGGACAAATATTACTTAGCATACTTGTGCCACATGGACCTAATTCATTATAGATTTGGAAATGATGAGCCCAAATTAGGGAACTAATCTAGTCAACAATTTATATACTTAGGGGTGGCTCGTATATTTGAGCAAATGTATTCGTGAGCACACAATATTTTCATTTCATATAAATACTAATTTAGTTTAAATAGTTTAGTAATCTATCTAAATCTATGTTATAGCTTATTACCCCTAAAAATGTTAATCTATTGTGATTAGCACTTTTCTGGTGTAATGTTTAGCAATTCTGTCGTTTGCGAGCGTGGTAGATAAGACCTTGTACGCAGTTTGGCAATGTAGTGTGAGCGCTAGAAATATTTTCTACAGTTGAAGTGCTAATGCGCATGCGCACGACATAATAGTTTAACTCTTATGGAAGATTAAAGGCCCTGACACTGACTCCGTAACCGTAGGTCCTGCTCCTTAAGAAATTATATTTGCAATTACACAGTTCATAACCGTAATCACGTGACCATTCCCACCAATTAGATAGCCAGAGACTTCGTCCAATCGAAAACTTCAAAAGAAAATCGTCTATAGCAAAGAGAGAGCGCCAATCAGTCACCTGATCAATAAAATAAACTTAAAAAAAACTTTGTTGAGAAAACTTCCAGGATAAACTTAAAATGTAAGTAAAGTCGCAATAAATATATTTATAACACTATTTTAACTATTAGACTTAAAATAAATGAGCCTCAAAATGCAAAACAAAATTAATGTAGGCACTAGTATTCTGAATGTAAACAAAGAAAGCACTTATAATATTGTTTTCGTGCTTCCTTTATATATAAAAGGTATTTTGATCTTTAACAAGAATTTGACCAATCACAAAATAAAATCTATTTATAAATTATTTATTTTGGGGTTAAAGATGTATCCCAACGTGCATGCACATATTTCATCAGCTGTGATTGGTAGTCCGTATAAACTAGTCCTTAGAAAGTTAAAGTTGATCAACTTCTACGGAGTACGCATGGAGTGGCCACCAATTTGAGTGATACGTTAGTAGATAAATGAATGAATTAGTTAATTAATCAATGATTGAATCAGGCCGGTCTAACTAAATCTGTCCAAAAATAACATATTTGATAAGTACAATACAATCATTGACTATCAAAGAATCGCTTGTATCTTCAGTTATAAATGAGCCATTAAAATGGCCGTATCCACCCCAACATCCATTAAGCCATTGACTGCATCCGTCAATTAAAGTCGGGCTCTTCAGGCTGACGCAATCCTTCACATCATTAAGGGGTAATTACACAGTAAAATAAGATCGCAACGACCTCCTAGACAGCGTAACACCTCATTAAAGTGAGAAATAAAAAGGATGAGGCCTAAAAGGGGGTGGGGGGGAGGGTCCCTAAGAACGAAGAGGTAAAGTTGTGGATCTTGAAACAAGACTCGGAGATTAGTTAATATATAACATCTTTGAATTTACGAACTAGTGGTCAGCACTTCTAACTTCGTTGGGTAATGTGAGGTGTGGGTTTAAATACCAGCCGGCATATGTCTTTTACCTTGAAGTGTTATTTTAAATCTTATTTCTAGATTAACACTGTCACACTTAATTAAATGTTTTCACACTCAAGATGTTATCTAAGCTAAGATTAACATTGTAAACAATATAATGATCCAATGCACACGAATTCAACTAACGATAAATTACGAGGCTGCCTGTCAGCGTACCTCCTGCATAATTTGGTTGAAAATCACATTCTAAAGTAAGATAATGGAAGCATTTTAATAGAATACAAACAGATATTTTAAATCAACATTGATAACATTTTACTATATTCAGATATCACGACAAAGCACGCATTCAAAATAAGTTGAATTAGTAGCCAATTTTGTAAAAAGCCTTTACCAAATTTGTAAAAATGTTACCTTTTTTAAAAAAAAGTTACCAATTTTGTAATTTTTTTTATCAATTTTGTAAACAAAATTCCACCAATATTTTTTTTGTGGACTAATTTGCGAATAATCAACCCAAAGTATTACAAACACTTTTCTCTAAAATAAGTAAAATGTTGTTCTATGTACATAAATAAAACTAGACTAATGAATTTTAAAAATCCCAACCATATTTGTCTGCCTAAGACCTTATTTGAACCACTTACATTTAATCAACACTTATAAAAAATAAATAAGGCAGAACGATCCAAAACAAGTCTACACGTTAGAATATTTCAACTTAAAGTATAAATTTAACCATACTAACAAGCTTAACTTCAAAATGTGTCACATATGGCTGTATGAGGAATTAAATACATAGGCAAATAGTCACACATTAAGTAATTTTAACAAAATTGTTTAATGTGCTTTGTTAAAACGGTTATATTTTTATTTCAATAAATTTAACTAAAAACCTTGATGGGGTATGGCCATTACAAAGAATATGTTTTAATTCAGTTACAAACATCACATAAAAAAACTAAGTTTGGTCATGAATTTTCTTTGTCAAAACTTGCTTTCTTGAAAATTAATATACAATCCAAGAAGTTCCAATACTTATTGCTAGATCGCAACACTAGTCACTTCTTCTGTTCGAATGTTTACAATCGAATACATGACTTGAAAGATGAAAAGCAGTCAAACATTATTGATAGGGGACGAGGTTAGAACGTTGTGTAAAATAATTGTGCACACATTGATCGAAAGGGCAATACATAGCCGCATATTAATAAAATATAATCTTATATTTTTAAGAATATAACTTTTGTGTATGCATGATGTTTATTCCCAGACCCACCGAGAGGCTGACGAGTCAGCGGTGGGAAAGGGGGGTAGAGGGGGTAGGGGGGCGAGGAGGCAAAATCCCGGAGGCCCCAGCTTGGTTTCGAGACTTTTTCTTCGCATTTTAGGTGAAAATATAAATGTTTTAGCGAAATGGAACAAAAGTGAAATATAATACGAAATTTAATTTAAATACACTAATTACCACCATTTAAACTTGAGTGGATGATGAAATGTTGGTGACCTAACAGAAGAAGTAAAGTATCTTAAAGTTATACACAAGACAAACATTTCAAAATCTATTCTGCAGTCCCTAAAATTGCTCAACAAAATAACATAACTCAATATTGCAAACTTATTTCTGAATGTATGCGTTGCTTGCGCACTCTCAGTTTATGATGCTCAAGAAAAACGATCTTTTAGTGTGCTTAGCAAAATAAAGACCTGCTTGAGATCTATAATGGGTCAACAGAGACTAATTGATCTGGGAACACTATCCATTGAACCAAGACTTGAACAGGCATTGATATTTGACTCCATCACTCAAATGTTCACTGATAGAAAAGCTTGAAAAGCAAATTTTAAATAACTCAGTTATATTCTGTTAAGTTGGTAAGTCTTAGCGAAATTGTTAGATTTAAAAAAGAATACCCAAGAAATAAAACATACGTACAAAGTAATCAAAAGGTAAGCCTTTGATTTTAAGTTATTTCCTACCACTTTTCAATTTAAAATATATAAAACAAATGTGTGTATGTTCGTTGTATTTCTAAAAAAATATAATGCATAATTGAATAGTAGGTAAGTTGCCTTGGGAGAAACTTCTGGAATAATTTTCTTCAAATCGTTGCTAGAAATTATGTAATACTTTTGCTATTTACATAACAATATAATATCTGAAAAGTGCACAGTCTTTGAATTTCCTTTTTTTGAGGCTTGTGAGGGGTCTGAAAAGTTGCACATTAGAGTAATGGGAAGGAGGCCCGATAAAATTACTTCTGCCAGGCCCTTAGTGGCTCTCGACGGCACTAATTATTGCTGAAACTGACAAAAAGTTACTTTAAGGCACTTTTTTTAAAAGTTTATTTTAGTTTCACAATTAAAAAAAATACTATAGTTAAAAAAGTGACTTTATAGTTTAGACCCCTCTATATTATTAGTATTATTGTATAAGTATTGATAAAATGTCACCCCGAATGGCTGGACACGTGTGCCGAGGTATAAACGTCATCTGATCTAGTTCACCAGTGACAGGGAGTTTGAGGTTTGAACCCCGGCTGAGTATGTTAAGGGTGTTTTTTTTTATCTAAGCGGTCACCTCCCCTCCACAAAAATGCAGATACATTTCCTAAAAATTCGATCTTCCTTATTTTTATCCTAATAGTGTAGTTAAGTGAGTACATCCTGGATGGGTTAATGTCCTGAAAAACCTATCTGTTCAAAGTGACAGCTATAGTTCCCGTCTTGACGCATGAATAAATAAAAGTAGTTTTATTAACTGTGGTAACGGTCAGCTATTGTTCTCCCTACCGTGTTCTTGCTATACCTTAGAGATGTTGTAAGACTATCGCCAACATAATAATTAACCTAACTTTCTTTGTGAACAACAAACAAAGTTTCTATAAAACCCGGGGAGAAAGAACCGTGACACGAGAGAGATAGAGATGGAGACCAAGATAACATAGAAAATTGTTGAAAAGGACGAAGGGGAGTGAAATGAGGAAGGCGAGATGGATGATTCATAGAGGGAAAGATAATCCGTTAAGTTGGGGCGCTACCGAGACCCGAGAAGTGCTACCATATTTGATATTAGCGCTTGAGTGATGGAAATAGATGGATATGTTGGAAATAAAGAGAGAGAGAGAGAAACGAGCACAAAACCCAGTAAATTAGTTTTATTTTTACCTTTAATGTTTGAGATGAAGATGAAATTATTTTACAAAAACAAAATTAAAGCTAATATTATATAACCTACAATGCGTAATGTATTCAATCAAATTAACGTCATTTAAGATGCTCAATCCGTACAAAGGGCTATTTCAGCCCTGGACTTACAGACTTACTTAACTTAGTAAATAACACTTTTAATGATTCTCACAAAGTTTGCACTTATGATGAAATCAGAGACCCCAGCTCCTAGGATGAAACGTCAGAGACTTCGTACAATGAAACTCTTCAAAAGAAATTTATCTACAGCAAGGAGCACCGACCAAGCAGTCAGCTGATCAATAAAATAAAATAAAACACATTTTTTTGAGAAAGCATTCGTAATATACTTGAAATTTATATTAAATACAATGACAATAACTTTATTTAAAACATGATTTGAACTTTCTAAGCTATCATTAGCAACGGCTTCTTTCGCTGCCATTGGTGATTTTATTACTATGAGCGCGCACACATTTATTTAACCGTGATTGGTAGTTCGTATGAACTAGTCATCGGAAAGTTCAAAGCTGGTCAACTTCTACAAAGTACGGACCAGGATCAGAATAAGGATCAGGACTCTGTAGCCATAGCAATCTAATACTGTAATATCGGTTTCTTACGGACTATGGACTTATGGATACGGAGTCTATAGATGGGACTTAAGACTACTCCAGAAAAATGGTCTGTATCCTGATTCCTCATTCCTTTTTATAGTTTCGGATGATTTTAGATCTTCCTCCCTATATACTGGACTCGGCCATTAGCTATCTGTGTCTGTGACGTCAATTGAAACACTACACATGCGCAAACTTTTACAGCTAGACAGCGCATGCGTAACATCTTCCTATAATCTAAGCTCGTCTATGACGTCACGCTTCGATGATCGTATGACCTAAACCACTCTCGCAATAAGCTGTACTGCCGATGACGGGAAGATAGGGGTTCAAATCCCAGTCTGGTGTACTGAGGATGAACTTTCTAAATGGTTTTTCACTCTACCTTCATGCACATGTGAGTAAACTTCTTCTAAAATTAAACCTACTTCATCCTTAACTCATTAGCAGAATTAGTACTAATACGTATAGCCCGAACGGGTAGTAAAACGCAGCGTAAATAACTTAAAAATAAATTGTTTGTTTCTTAATTTTATTTGTGGTATTATTTTAACGTGCACTTTCTGACCTAACTGATTATATGAGCACACGATAATTTCTATAAGCGAGAGAAAAAGGGCCCTTAAATTTTGGCGGGAAAGGTATTTTCACATACTTTCCTAGGTTCTTTCACATGTCACAACCGACATGGTAGCGACGGCTTTACTTCGCTTCCGAAGAAAGTTGTGCTATGGACTTTGATCACTCAAGGAAACATCAGTCGACCGCGGCTGGGTTTGAACCAACGAACATTGGGTTTTGAGGTGAGAACGTTACCCAAGAACACCGAGGTTGACATAATAATAACAATTATTATTATTATTATTATTATTATAAGTGTTACAGGTGACCTGGCGGTCTAGGGGTAAGGTGTTAGACTTCTATGCTGGCGGACGGGGCTCAATCCCCGGTCCCGGCAAAGATTTATCTGATCACTAAACCCTTCCTTCACCTCTGACAAGATATCTTGTGAATGTGAGGAATGCCAGGCCTCCACCGTGGTTCGGATTCCACGTTAAACTGTAGGTCCTCCAGTTCATCTCACAATAACCCTACCATTACACATTAGCGTAAGTGCGTATAACCCGAACGGGTAGTAAGACGCGGTGCTAATAATAATAATAATAATAATAATAATAATAAAAATAATAATAAGTGTTACAGGTTGCAGTACATATTGGGCTTGTTAATTCGTGGTCTGAAAGTAATAAGTATATTTTCTTAGTTCTTTATAAACATAAATATATCTAAAGTTAGTTAGATCCGTCACTGGATTGATGTTATTCTTTAGCTTATACTATCAAAACACTCATTATGTTCTCTCCTAGCCCTCAACACTTTACTACGTGCTGGAGGAGCTCTACTAACCTCTGTCAAGAAATAAATATCTCTTATTCTCCACCACTTTACTACGGGCTGGAGGAGCTCTACTAAAGAGCTCTACTAACCCCTGTCAATAAATAAATATCTCTTATTCTCCACCACTTTACTGCGGGCTTGAGGAGCTCTACTAACCTCTGTAAAGAAATAAATATCTCTTATTCTCCACCACTTTACTGCGGGCTGGAGGAGCTCTACTAACCTCCGTAAATAAATGCACATATCTTATTCTCCACCACTTTACTGCGGGCTGGAGGAGCTCTACTAACCTCCGTAAAGAAATACACATCTCTTATTCTCCACCACTTTACTGCGGGCTGGAGGAGCTCTACTAACCTCCGTAAAGAAATACACATATCTTATTCTCCACCACTTTACTGTGGGCTAGAGTAGCTCTACTAACCTCTGTCATGAAATAAATATCTCTTATTCTCCACCACTTTACTACGGGCTTGAGGAGCTCTACTAACCTCTGTCATGAAATAAATATCTCTTATTCTCCACCACTTTACTACGGGCTTGAGGAGCTCTACTAACCTCTGTCATGAAATAAATATCTCTTATTCTCCACCACTTTACTGCGGGCTTGAGGAGCTCTACTAACCTCTGTCATGAAATAAATATATCTTATTCTCCACCACTTTTCTCCTTAGTCATTAAGGTTATTCACATTTAACTACACGAATAGTACAGGGATAAAGAAGGTAGAGTTGATAAAAAAATTATCAATACGATGTAATGGAGGATTGAAAAAGAGAATATGCCAAAGCAAATGATGGAAATAAAGCATATAGGAAAAATACCGTCATTCAGGCCAAGAAAGAGATGGGAGGACCAGATAACAGAAAATGTGCAAGTTAAAGGATAACAATGGAAGGGATTAAAGAAGGAAGGGTGGTGGAGGGGTGAAGGAAGATGGAGGCATTTTACTAAAGTGACCCGGCCTCAGGCTGGAAAAAGTTGTGGATGATGGTGTACCAGTATTCGCGGGGAGGGAGAGTGGAAATACATTTAGGATAAATCACCCTAATTAGACTAAACCATGCTTCTAAATTTGACCGTATCATTTTACGTCTCGTAATGTGTGCCCACTATTGGTATTATAAAATAACAAAATATCTACATGCATAAATGCTATAATAAATATTTTTTTTTATGAATACTTTAGTAAAACACATGTTATAAAGTATAAGGCTTTCAAATAAGAGATACTACGAGAAAATTTAGATTTAAATAAGTGCACCAGCACTCACCTGAACAGTGGCACCACAATGTGTAACATAAGCCTTCCAATTTAACCCGGTTGAGACATTCTGGCTCAAAATCAAACTTTCTGACAGCTGGGCTAACCTTTACATCAGAAGTTACATCTCCACTCAATTACGAGTGCCGTTCCTTGTAAATATTATGTTTGTAATCTCTACTTAAGGCCGAAGAGTTAAAATTGCAAGGAAAGATAAGTTTTTTTTAGTAAAATTTATTTTTGCCAAAATAAATCAAATATCGCTCCAGTAGAAACATAGAGCTTAATTTTATTCACATGGTGATATCAATAGTGGTCGAATATCTGTCAACAGCATATTCACATTTAATGATACACTTTTTAAATGAAGAGAAAAAGTTGACATTAAATTCCAGGACACCTTTGACAAATATTCAAGAACTGTTGAGTGTTGAGGTCACCATGTGAAAACAATTTAACTCTACTGTATCTACGGGAGAAATATTTGGTTTATTTCGACCAAAAAAAGTGTTTACATAAAAACTGTAACACCACTGGCCTTTTATCTCCTTCCCTACATCCCCACCTTAAATCCGCTCCTTAATGACCGCTAGAAATAAACCCCATAGCCTCCCCTTAACCCCGCATTAGATCCTCCCTAACTACAAACAAATTCCCCTCGTGTCCTCTAACTAGGTCGCAACTAGGTTGTGGGGGGTGTCTCTAGCCCTCGAGAAGGGCGGCCAGCTCATCTTTTGAACCCCTCGACCCCAGATAATGGTCTGGCTCTGTCATGCGCTAACAATATCATTATATAAACACGGGTTTGTTCTCTAACAATTTGTTATTTACTGTCTTAACAGAGGGGGGAATATGTACGATACAACTAGATATTAAAATATCCCGATAACATTTGCAGAATATTCTACGGGTAAAAAGGTCGAATGATTGAATCCCAGCTATTTATTTGTAAACGGCTTTGATTATAGTATTATTATTTTAGCACAGCGTCTTACTACCCATTCAGGTTATACGCTTATAAATAATTGAACTAATGGTTTTAGGGATTATGAAGGTTATATTTAGATAAAGTGTGCCCACATTTGCATGTAGTGAGAGTGGTAAACCATGTTGGAAAAAAATACCCTAGTACACCCAACCAAGATTCTAACCTTTATCTCCCCGTTGTTGGCAGTCTAGTACAGTGCAAGAGTAGTGCTTTGGACTAAGCGGTCACAGGGGTGGGTGATTCTAGAATTGAAGCATTTACATATTTGGTCTACAGTAGTGCTGGGCATTATCGAATTAATAAAATAACTCGATTATCCTGAATAATTGATTCATTAGATTATTTAAAACAGCTGTAAGACTGCCGATTCATTCGGTTACCCTTCACTTCTTTGCCACAGTATTGAAGAAGTTGAATCTTATAATTTTAATGTTTAGCAGGCTATCTCATACAGAATATTCGTTTCTGGTAGATTATTTTTTTAATAAATTGTCCTTTCGCTACGCATTCGTCAACCTTACTCTTTAGAATGATTCTCGGGTTATATCAATACAAAATAAAAGTGACTATACATTTCAAAAAGCAACCAAAAAATAATTATATTTAAAATTACAAATCGATTTGATTATTTTGCTATATTAGGTTTGTGAATTAAACAGGTCATCTTATTCTTAAATAAAAATATTAATTTGTTGCAATATTGAAACTATTGTTGGTTTTTTACACTACTTCAAATGATCTTAGAAGTACAGTCTAGTAAAGAATTATGGAGGATGGGGCCTGAAAAGATTCACACTCACAAATAATTAACATATTAGTTTTTAAAATGTAGGCCTATATTAGGTACACATTAAAAATTCACCTTTTTATGTATGATTATGATAGATGAGTCTCAGAAAATGTTTATATTTAAATTATTTTCACACTACCGAACACGAGTAAAAAATATATATTCTTATATTTTGTTACTATTCTCACGAAAATATGTGATTATTTGTGGCAAAGTAATTGTGTGACTAATGCGTACATTGGGTTGTATTAAGTAGCTTCTCTACTTTTGTCCTTTGACATTACATGTAATTAAATATTCCACGAAGGTTGATAAGCTAAAAAAAAAAATTGCGTGTCGAGAGGGATAAATCATGATGAAGAGGATAGTATGACAGGGCAAAACCAGGCATTATTAGAATGGCTAACATCGTTCTGATAACTATTAGTTCTTCTCTACTTCTCAAAATCAATTTAATGAGTCATTCAATTAACTCGATTATTTCTCAAAGAATCGAATAAATATTTGATCACTAAAATAATTTTATTATTTCCATCTCTAGTCTACATAACACCCGACGTTCATGGCCCATTCAAACACCAAGTGCTGTACGTGAGTGAGTGTGATAGGATAACTCTAATTTCTGGTATTACTTTATTAGGACTCATTTGATATTTCTATTGCTAAGCTTAAGGTGGCCGTCTCAATCAGCGAGAAAATCTCAATCACTGACAGGCCACATGGCTTAAAATACAATGGTTTGTGTAGTTTTCTAAAATTACCTATTAGCGGCAAAGGAAAGAAGAATTAGAAAATACAATGAAGATTGTTAAAAATTATAGCTGGGAAAGATTTGTTCAAGAAGAATTGAGCAGATTGCAGCAGAGAAAATTAGACCCCCAGCTGTAATTTCAACACTCAAGAAACCAGAAGGAGGAATGACTACTTGCTGGGAGGAATCGGCTAGGATACTAATGGACGTGTCGCTCCCTGATAATAATCCGGAGAAGGGGGATGAGGAGAATTAAAGATCTAAGCAGGATATTAAAATTGCATATAATAATGAAAACGTGATAGTGGAACCAGTAACACAGGACGAGATTAAAAACTAGTTGCAGGAATAAAAAAAAGAAGGCACCTGGACCTAATGGAATCAGGGTAGAGGTGATTCAGGAAATCAATGAACGGATAGCACCCTTTATGGCCCAGCTCATGAATGAGTGCTTGGCTCAGGGCTGAATCCCAAATGTGTGGAAGCGGTGTGAAGTGGTAATTCTGAGTAAAGTTGAGGACAAAGACCCACAACTCCCGAAGTCGTACAGACCAATATGTTTGTTTAATGTATGTGCAAAACTGCAGGAGAAAATTCTATATAATAGACTGAAAAAACATAGAGAGGAGGTGGTAATGCGCCCTCAACAGTACGGCTTCAGGAAGAGCATGTCTACAGAGGATGCAATCTGTGCTGCTTTTATCCTGGTAGAAAAATCTAGGGCAAAATATATTATTGGAATATTTGTGGACGTCTCACACCTCAGGTGTATTTTATAAACTTTGGTGGCCAGCCTTATACAAGAGATTCAGAGAACTAAACTGTCTGGGGAGTCTCTACAGAAGATTTAAGGACTACTGTAGGGACAGGCATGCAAACCTGAAATGCCCAGGAACAACAATAAGCAAAAAATTAACAAAAGAATGCCCACAAAGATCGGTCAGGGGTCTGATACTTTGGGACGTTGGTCTCGGGCCTGGATTGCTGGAGTTGGAAGCAGTCCCTGAAGCGGTGGGAGTGGTTACTTTTGCTGACGACTTGCTGATAGTGGTGGAGGCAAGTTCAAGGAGGAACCTGGAAGAAATAAGTAATAAGGTACTGAGCGGCTTGGATAAATGGTGTAGGAAAGTAAGACTCAGCAAGGCCATGGCGAAGACAACCTACATTTTGCTCAGGGGATTGCTTGAGAGGGATCCTATAATTAAGATAGCAGAACAAACAATCAGAAGGAGCAAAATTGTTAGACACCTGGAGGCAACGATTTACGAGAAGCGTATCTTCCTAGCTCATATTGACAACGTATGTGGATGAGCCTTGTGGGTTATGAATGGGGTAGTCAGTACAGAGCAGCGTAAGTTCCATTTGCCCTTAAAACTGATTAGACTATACCATCAGGCGTTGCTTGTGTTCATAGTGCAATATGAAACAGGAGTATGGGTACAACAACTGAGAGGGAACAGAGATCAAAGGAAGCTCAGAGGCCTTCAGAGGAAAATTCATACGAGACTTTCTGGGGCCTACAAAATTGTACCAACAAATGCGCTGTGTGTCACCCTAGGTGTCTGGCGCCTAGACTTAGAGGTACGAAAGAAGGCCGCTGGATATTGGCTTGGAAAAGGGAAGTTAGACAAAGTAATAGAATTAACAACTAACGATGTAAGTACCAAGGATGATATAAGAGAGACTCTCCTGTGGGTGTGGCAAGCAGACTAGGAAGAGAGTACCACAGGTAGAAGGACATTCCAGTTATTTTCAAAAGTACAAGAAAGACTGAGAATGAAGCATCTTCAACCTTTCCAGGGACTTGTCCACAATATCGCAGGGTATGGCCCATATCGAGCGTTCCTCTTTAAGATGCACTTGAGTGAAATCAGTCTTTGCTGTTGCGGAGGAGAGGTGACACAAGAACACGTGACCTTGAATTGTATATTTACGGAAAGAGAAAGAGCGGAGATACTAATGCCACATACAGGCCAATGCCATACACCATATATTGAGGGATGTGGACTGGTGAAGCTACCTCGATGAGATAGCGGACAGGGTAACGAAAGCAGAAAGGGACAGACATAGGGATGAACTAAAACAATGAAGAAGACAATGACATGACAAGCACCATCAGACTTAGACGAGACGTTACCAAACTGGTGAAACAAAACAAAGAGAGTTGGACTAGATTTTGATGGACTCTGGTTATATCTAGAGCTCTAGCAGAGGAAAGGCGTCTCAGGGATATCAGTGATGAGTATCATTGATGAACCAGGGACGCCTGGAATACCATTTAGGGGAGAAGGAAGGTAAGTGGATACATATGAGACGTCGGAAGCTTTTCCTTACTCGAAAAGTGCTCGCTTGGAAACAAGCGTGTTGCTGGGCTGGAGCTATCAAGCACTCCAGGGATGTCGACTGGCCACGGTAGTAAGTGACCAGAGAAGAAAATGGGACTCCCTACAAGGAAAAGATATAAACTGATTATGTAGACGACGGCACTAGGTATAAGCTAGGTTAAGTTCTATTTAAGTCCAAAGCAGACATTTTAAAAAGAAAAATGTATATAGTCACAATAGCTTCAATAGGGAAAGAGGGACAAGTATAGTTATAAGTTACCATAAATTAAATAATGGTATGGATATATAGTAGACAGAGCTGCTAGGAGGCACAGATCAAGGTAAATAGGTAATAATCAATAACAGGACAAGTAGTTTTAGTAGTAGTATATGTATATATTCCATAAAGTTAATGTGTAAAAATATTTGATTAACTATATAGAAAGCATATTGTAATATGAACAGAGCAGAAAAAGTCCTGATTTATACTAAAATAAGATGCCAGGACAAATATATAAGGAAATTAAAAAAAACTCTAGTCTGTTTAGGCTTTTGCTCCCTTTCACACTTCAATTACAACCACCCTTTTTCATGTCATTAATAAAATGTGGAAATAAAACTACAAAACTTCTTATCTCAAGGTAAAGAGGAAAGTACGCTGTTAGTTCTCAAATATCTTAAAATGTTATGTTGTGAGCCCATCAAAATATTACTGTATTTGTTAGAGGAAGGATGAATCTAGAGCCCCATTTCATCAAGCCTAATCTCAAAGTTTCGCAAGTACGATTACAAATTTTTTTTTCTAAAGGAGCTCGTGCCCCATTTTCGTACAATTTTTTATATTAGTAAAACTAAAACTATAAGGTTGTTAAGGGAAATGAGTCCTGTTGTAATCTTATAACTTTATTTTGGCGTGAATCCTATTTTAAAATAACGCATCGTAGAACTAAATGTTGCGTTAGAGCTGAACGCCCGTGAGGCAATTTCTAGTTTACCGAAGCGGGCCCTTTTAAGTCAAATATTAGAACTTGGGAGATCTCGAGCGTATTCGATCCATTTAAATATGGCAAAAATTAACTATAAATAATAAAATAAAAATTTCACGCCCAATTTTTCGAAGTGGAAAATTTTTCATCTCACTTCTCTAGATAGAAGGCAGTCAACCGGGTGCTCCTGGGACTATCGTAGCTTTGTAGTTGATAGAATGATGATCTGTTGGACCTAGCTTCAAGCGGGTGTAGCCACAGCTCAGCCGTGGGACGAATAGAATAGTTTGGTTCAAAGCCTGGTCGGATCTTCGATTATAAGCCTTCATATGGTGGGAAAGAGGGTTGCGTCTCATTGAGATATAGTCCCAGATGCTAACAGCCCTCTCCCCTTGCCTTAAGTACATGTACAATATCTATATATAGCTACAAAAGCGTTAGACGGTCCTTGGGGATGTTTACAGAAGCAGGAGAAGGGATGAGTGAGGTACCGAGAACCGGAAGTATATCCGTCTACCAGTTTCAGATTTCCACCTCTAATATCCGGCGAGGTCAGAGAGCGCCAAGCATGTTCCGTCCATAGAACCTTTGTAATTAAACCTGAAGTAACTCTTTGCTCTCGGCATGGTCAGGGAGGGATATAACTAGTTAGCGTCACACCCCCTGCTCTTCCTGACTTCGCTCGATTGTTGTTGGAGCTTAATTCGGACCGTCGAGGTGTTAAAATAATGATTCCACTCGCGCACACACGACGTGTGACGTCACAACAACTGGATTCACTGAGCGTGTGTTCAGGTGGAGGCTTGGTAAATACCAGATGGAGACAAGAAAAACAAACGGTCGATTCCAATGGGCTGGGAGCTAGCGTTGTAGGTAGTATCAACTGGCAACTCTACACACTATCTCCGACAACCCAGAGGAATAGTACTAAAGGGCAACTCACTACACTATATCTCCGACGACCCATGGGGAATAGTACTAAAGGGCAACTCACTACACTCTCTCTTTGACAACCCAGAGGAATAGTACTAAAGGGCAACTCACTACACTATCTCCAACAGACCAGGGGAATTGTACCAAAGGGAAACTCTACACACTATCTCCGACAGCCCAGGGGAATTGTACCAAAGGGCAACTCTACACACTATCTCCAACAGACCAGGGGAATTGTACCAAAGGGCAACTCTACACACTATCTCCGACAGCCCAGGGGAATTGTACCAAAGGGCAACTCACTACACTCTATCTCCAACAGACCAGGGGAATTGTACCAAAGGGCAACTCACTACACTCTATTTCCGACAAACCGGTGGAATAGTACTAAAGGGCAACTCTACACACTATCTCCAACAGACCAGGGGAATTGTACCAAAGGGCAACTCTACACACTATCTCCAACAGACCAGGGGAATTGTACCAAAGGGAAACTCTACACACTATCTCCGACAGCCCAGGGGAATTGTACCAAAGGGCAACTCACTACACTCTATCTCCAACAGACCAGGGGAATTGTACCAAAGGGAAACTCTACACACTATCTCCGACAGCCCAGGGGAATTGTACCAAAGGGAAACTCACTACACTCTATTTCCGACAAACCGGTGGAATAGTACTAAAGGGCAACTCACTACACTCTAACTTGGATAACCTAGGGGAATATTATTAAAAGACAACCCACTACACTATATCTTGGACAATCCCGGGCAATATTACTAAAGAACAACTCATTACCCTCTATCTTGAACTACCAAGGGAAATAGTATTAAAATACAACTCAATACACTTTATCTTGGACAACCCAAATAAATAGTATTAAAGAACAACTAATTACCGTTTATCTTTACCAACTCAAGGGAATAGAACTGAAGGACAACTCAATAGAGTAGTTATTGAACAGCTCAGGGGATTAGTACTCAAGAACAACTCATGACTGTATATCTTGAACAGCTCAGGGAGATAATACTAAAGGACAACTCATCACCCTCTATCTCCAACAGCTCTGGGGAAGAGTACTCATGAACAACTCATTATTGTATATCTTGAACAGCTCAGTGTAGTGGTACTAAAGGACAAATCAATACTGTATTTCTTGAGCAGCTCTATGAAGGAGATATAAAGCTACTGTTAAGAGACAGTAAAGCAGAACAAAGAAGGTTGCCCCAAAGAAAGAATTTGATAGCTATTTTAACAACCTCTTCTATCACGCAATAACCAGGTTTACAGCTCATTACAGCAGCTGTTGCTAACCCTTTAAAAGAGGTCTGAGCCACCTAAATCAAGGTACGTGTATTAATAACATAAATCTTTCAAGTAAACCAGGAAAACCTAACAGAGACTGTTAAAACTACGAGAATTTATGCATTCTCTTTCTTAACCGGAACACGATCAAAATGTCCTGATTTATGGGCTCCCAGCGGTGATACCCACAGTCATTGCTTTCGACAAAGGAAAAGGTTTCCACTAAAGTTTGCGACTGACTTTTTCTCGGCAAGCCCTCAGCTCAGCTTACACACACGTGTTCACGGAGCTTAATATATACTTTGAGTCTAATAATACGATTCACGAGTTTTTAGTTTTTAAAGCACATTCTATCCTGTTTTATTTTTGTTTTTACTCTAGCATGTAGCGTTAACTTCCTAAAAATATGTATCAAACAATACATCAACACATGCCTTACAAATTAACTTAATCCAATATAGTGCACTCTAATAGTAAACACCCAGAATTAGCATTTATATATAGGTATACTAATTAGATAGCACGATTAGAATACTAATTAACCTAGCCTAGGACAGCACATACTACACCTTTCCCTAAGAGTGCGTTCAAGTACCTCCACAATACATGATTTAGTTCCTTACTCAAAAAAGGTCCCTTAATTCTATAACCGAAATCCTCCACTGGTGAAAAGAGGGTTGAGGGGCGAGTTCTTCCACGACAACAAAGGGGAACGTTTTTAATTAGTCCAATAGCCAGTACAATCCTAGCTTTCGAACCTCGCATCATCTATAAGTATAACTATGGTTCTTACCCAAACTAACTTAACCTAACCTTTCATGCGTTGGTTAATTTTGTTCTTGTTTAATTTTGTAATTGTCTATTTGAAGCTCCTCCTAATCCTGTTGAATTCCATGTAATGAAAGGGTGTTTAATTTTGACCCCATAACCCATAAAAGTGGAAGAACTAGGTTATTACTAGGGGACTACTTATCTCCGCGGAGGAACTCGACCATTGCTATCGGACTACCTATCTCCGTGGAGGAACTAAGCTATTACTATCGCACTACTGATCTCCGTGGAGGAACTAAGCTATTGTTATTGGACTACTTATCTCCGTGGAGGAACTCGACCATTGCTATCTGACTACCTATCTACGTGGAGGAACTAAGCTATTACTATCGCACTACTGATCTCCGTGGAGGAACTAAGCTATTGTTATTGGACTACCTATCTCTGTGGAGGAACTAAGCTATTACTATCGCACTACTAATATCCGTGGAGGAACTAAGCTATTGTTATTGGACTACCTATCTCTGTGGAGGAACTAAGCTATTACTATCGCACTACTGATCTCCGTGGAGGAACTAAGCTATTGTTATTGGACTACTTATCTCCGTGGAGAGAACTAGACTATTGTTATTGGACTACTTATCTCCATGGAGGAACTAGACTATTGCTATCGGGCTACTTATCTCAATGGAGGAACTAGACTATTGCTATCGGACTACCTATCTCCGTGGAGGAACTAGACTATTGTTATTGGACTACTTATCTCCATGGAGGAACTAGACTATTGCTATCGGACAACTTATCTCAATGGAGGAACTAAGCTATTACTATCACACTACTGATCTCCGTGGAGGAACTAAGCTATTGTTATTGGACTACTGATCTCCGTGGAGGAACTAGACTATTGCTATCGGACTACTGATTTCTGTGGAGGAACTAAGCTATTGTTATTGGACTACCTATCTCTGTGGAGGAACTAAGCTATTACTATCGCACTACTTATCTCTGTGGAGGAACTCGACCATTGCTGTCGGACTACCTATCTCCGTGGAGGAACTAAGCTATTACTATCGCACTACTGATCTCCGTGGAGGAACTAGACTATTGTTATTGGACTACTTATCTCCGTGGAGGAACTAAACTATTGCTATTGGACTACTAATCTCCATGGAGGAACTAAGCTATTACTATCGCACTGCTTATCTCTGTGGAGGAACTCGACCATTGCTATCGGACTACCTATCTCCGTGGAGGAACTAAGCTATTACTATCGCACTACTGATCTCCGTGGAGGAACTAAGCTATTGTTATTGGACAACTGATCTCCGTGGAGGAACTAAGCTATTGTTATTGGACTACCTATCTCCGTGGAGGAACTAAGCTATTACTATCGCACAACTGATCTCCGTGGAGGAACTAAGCTATTGCTATCGGACTATTTATCTCCGTGGAGGAACTCGACACCCCCGTCCTATAGTTTATAGCTGTTTACTAATTGGTTAATAGGACGAGCTCCTATATAAAGAGTATCTTCATCAGAGCTACCTAGAACTGAGCCAGGGTCTTCAAGATAAGGGGTTGACCACACTAACCGCTTTTACTCGGGGACAGGCTGTTATGTGGTTTCAAATAAATTATGGAAAATTAACTTTCCAAGAAAATACTGAAATAGTTGTGCCTAAAAAGAGAAAAATAAGATATTTTATTGTATAAAAAAATGTAATGAATGAAATTTGTCTTAGTTGAGGATTCGAATCACGAGGGAGGTATATTAATACTAGGCAGACAAAAATACAATATAGGCTGAATTTTCCAAGCACGTTTTGGGAATTTTTATTTAGCCCTTTTAGTAAAAATATGTAATATAAAAACCAGTGAAAGCTAAGCGTAAAACACATACGATTTAAATGTAACATTTTCCTCCTACCCCTCTTTCCAAGGCCTATAAATAAAGGGGATGGTCGTGTTGTCTCACTAAAAATTAATGTTGTGTTCTCGATTGTTTTTGACTGGACTGTCCACTACTCTAGTTCCTTCTACTTCACCCCAAACACAGTGATAATGATCCGGGCAGCAACAAAGCAACTCCTCCCACACGTTCGTTCTAAACTTGGCCGTCAGGGGAGCTAGTAGTAGTGAAGTGTAAGCTCATTGGAATAATAAGTAACAAGGCAGCCATCTTGGGTTGTCACACTTTCTAAACCGAGTTGTAATTTCAATATTTAATTTGTAATTTTTGACTGATATTTCCTCTAAAAATTTACCCACGTAATTGTTAATTTCTCTCTACCTTGTATACAAACCATTCCACTATACACCAGTGAAATGTTTGTAGATTTATATTCCGAGATAAATGGTTAATCCATTCTGTCAGTAATGGAGTTAGAAAATTCCAAACACCAGCCGCCATTTCTTGTCGCTTTAGCGATATCTGATAAAAAAAAAGAGAGAGAGAGAACCAATTTCTCGATCACCTCTCGATGGTAGAATTTTGTGAACCTTTCCTAGAGTTTATTGGTTGGAAAGGAGGGGTTGGATTAGGGGTGAATTCTAGAAGGTCTGTGTAAGGGGGGTTAAAGGGGTGCTACCAGAGATTGAGTTGACACTGAATAGACTCACACATAAAGGTAACAATTTTACCTGTAACTTATTTTCTCCCCTCTTTCCGCAAACCAATTTTGAACATCTGTAGCCCCGTCCTGGACTAGAACGAGTTACTCAGACCTCGTTTCTTGGGGACTTCTCGTGGATGAAGACTTATTGGGTGAATAAGGTCTGAAAAAAACTGAACTAGAGTTTTGTTTGAGGTTAAAGTCGAGATCTCCATCTCAAGGCTGGGTACCTCTTTTATGTTGTTATATCGAGATAAATATTAAAACCAGCAACATCGGCGCAATGAATGATTCAATCAACTAAGATTAGTAGGGTTAAATTAGCATCTCATATGGTCTCCCCCCCCCCTCCCATCAGTACACAATGAATTCAGACCAATGAGGATCCATACCAGAGTATATCGATTAAGAGTAATTTGTTCAATGCACAGTGTCCTCATTCTAAGACACGGCCGAGGACACTTTGTTGACGGAAGACGCTATAGTTTCCAAACCACATCTACTCTTGAATAACCCTCGCCTGACATTCATGAGACACAGTTGATTCAAGAGTGGTTGGGTTATCAATAACTATTTACTTATTTTGGGTCTAAAATGAAAAACAACCCTTGCGTTGTTTTGTTGTTGAATTATTCCAAAACACATTGTCAAGGCTGAGTGTCACATGAGGCCTGAATAGTGTACTCGAAAGCAGAGTTGGAGGTTATTTGTGTTGTTATCCCCCACCCCCCGTCTCCCGCCAAAATATTTCTGACACAGTTGCCCTTTTAGTCTCCTAGTAACTTATCTCTTCATGTTAAAACGTCCAATTACAAATAACTAATTAACAAGTGGCTATGTTTTATTAGCCCGGCGCACCTTCTTTTAAGTCAGCAGGNGTGGAGGCAGGTAAACGACGATTTTTACAACTGTCGCATTTTTTTTTCACCACACAATATGTGAAGATTAAATTGTGTGGTTTAACGGCGTGTCAAAACAAACAGGCCGTTAACAAGAAACACAAAACAAGCGAGAACTTGGGACTAGCTGAGAGTAGGAGGGAATGTTAGTCTCGCATCTGTATTTTAGTGTTTGTAATAAATTGTGTTTTTACCAGTGACTGCTTCCTTTGCTACTTTTTGAAGAAGTGTTAGCACACCTTACTCCAACTATCAATCTTATTGAGCGGTAAATTCCTTCGGGCCCTTCTTATCTTGTTATTTTAAGTTAGAAGGACCCGCTTTGGTGGCCGCATGGTCTAAGGCGCTATTCTAGTAGTGGACTAGATTACCGATGACGAGGATATTAAGTTTTGAATCTCAGTCGAGGGTATAGGGTAGTTTTTTCAAAACGTTTATCCACGCATATGGGGATACAATTCATATAAATATAATTTTACTCATACCTAAAACCACTAGAGTAATTAATAAACACGTGTATAACCTGAACGAGTATCAAGACGCCGTGCTGATAAAAAGTTAGACGGTTTATTAAAATCTAAAATTGAGTCATTCTCTCTTACAGTTTTCCCGGTCCTAGATTAACCCAGGTGTGCAAGTTGACACTTAGAAGCTGCTCAGGACATTAAATCACCTATATGAGAGGTGATATTGAGGGGGATAATGAGGTATGAGATAAGAATATACAACATCTAAGGCCTGGAGAGAAGTCACTGGTTCTTTATTATTATGTATATTATTACTCCTATTTATATGCTAGTTTGTAAACTACTGAGATATGCATCTGGATTAAAGACAGCGTCTCAAAGCTCTCGACCCCCATTTGGGGACTTTTATATCCATGTCTATAAGTATATGTATATGTATAAGTACACTAGCCCCATGACTTCTTTGGTGCTGACTGACAGTTCACAGTTGACTTCTGACAGTCAAACTTTAGGTATATACCTAAATTTTGACCGTCAGAAGTGACAGCTGCTAAACACATGTTTTTACAGATCATTTGGTCCGGCGTAGGTATACATAATTTGGTCTGGTAACGTTTCAAAGCTGTCAGTCAGCACCAAAGAAGCCATGGGGCTACTTTATAAGTACTTGTCAAGGATTAAATTTATTATCTAAGAAATCATCATTCTGTGTAGTGAGAAAAGTTTATTACCAAAAACTAATTGTGTGAATTTGATATGTTTAAGAACGCTTTTAATTAAAATTATATTAATGTTCAGTTTGGAAGAAAGGTCTGTGAAAACCTTGAGAGTCCAGGAAGTGAGCTTAAATAACAGCAAAGGAGTCACAAGAAAAAATAGTTTGTTTTTTTGTATTTTATTATAACTTTAGAAAAATATCAAAGAGATGATGATACATCATATAGTATACAAACATAGCTTGAATTGAACCAATTTGACGTCTGGCGTAAAAGGTAACATTTCAGACGTTTATTAAAAAAATATCTGCAACCAATTACAATAAATACATAACCTAAGAAAAACCATCGAGGGTTAAGATTCTAAGTCCCAGATTCTATATCTAGTTCATTTCATCAAATACCAATAACAGCTAAGTGATCCATACATATAAGGTAGAAGACCTTGAATTAAAGGTATGTAATACCTATCTTCAACAATTCACAAGGATGTTTCACTACAAGTGAATTTAAAATTAAGTTGTATACAATCTCTTCTTTCTTTTTATATATTAAGGTGGTAAGAATCGACCCATAGTTACCATCTATAAATATCAAAGTGAATGCGGTGATAGATTATACCCCTAATAAAGTAGGATATTTAAATTTAATGATAATTATCTAATCGTAAACACCGTGAAAGAAAACTTAGAGTTGCATTGAAAGGAAATTTAATTTACTCTAGATAATACTCGACGTAAAGCATATTACAAAATAACAAGATAAAATAATTTAATATAATAGTATATGTATATATATGTATATATATATATTTTTTTCAACTTTAATTTAAATACGTATATATATTAAAGCCTTTCAAGCATATACAAGTTATCGTAACAACACCGTAGAAAATTGCCAACAATTACTGAAGTTAATAAACAGTGCAGCTAAATAACGGTAAGAGCGCACCTCAAACATAATAAATCCTAATCC
Source organism: Timema shepardi (assembly GCA_902151425.1). NCBI lineage: Eukaryota > Metazoa > Arthropoda > Insecta > Phasmatodea > Timematidae > Timema > Timema shepardi. The sequence goes on from CABFVX010000111.1 coordinate 144,761, forward strand.
AAATCATGGTTCCTGAAGAACTTAATCATTATTAATCCGTGGCATATCCATGTTTTAAAACAACAACAAAAAACCATTTGGAAAACAAGATTATTTTAAAGTTAACTCGAAACAGTAATTTTGAAAAGAGTACTAACCTTCACTCTCCATCCCCATAATTTTATCAGAATAGAATTTTGAATAATAAAGCCCAACCTAAGCTTAATTCGGCGCCCTCACCTCTATGTCTGCTAGTGGTACAATGAGTAACGTAGTGAAAGACACAAGCCATTATATAGTCAACACAAACGTAAACATGTCTCCAGAGAGGGGGAACACGGTCGGAAAAGAATTAACCAGAAAAGAAGACAAGCAGCGCTCAGGTGGTGATGAGGTGACTCTGGGAACTTCTGAAAGCATTGAGAGACGTCTAGACCATGAACCGGAAACTACTCTGGTCAAGTGTCGAACTCGTTTCTTAGGGCCAGTTTCATAGTCAAATTTAGAACGCCTCAAGTGCGGCGCCACACTAAGTAGATGATGACACCTACCTAAACTCGAATGGAATGGGCCAGTTTCCTATGCGAGAACGGCCCATTCCATTCGAGTTTAGGTAGGTGTCGTCATCTACTTAGTGTAGCGCCGCACTTGAGGCGTACTAAATTTGACTATGAAACTGGCCCTTAGGGGAGCGGCTTCAATCACGAGCGGTACGTGGGGTCAAACCTCGTTTTAGTCCGTGGTGGAGAGTCGAAGCGAGAAGGCGAGAAGGTGCCGTGACGTGTTCTCCAGTATGCCGTGATCAACAAGCCAGGTGGTGAGTGTGGTCCCATTATACTGGGTATAATACAATCGATTGTTCTTCGTTCTTGTAACATGGTTACAGGTCTACTACATATGTGGCCATATTATTTGACAATGATCACATTTCACGAGGCAAAATGTATGTTTATGGAAGGAAATGTCTGCCGATACGAGACAGTTGGTTGTAAATATTATATATAAAAACTAGAAACAAAGTATTGAAACAAACACTAACAAATCGGTAGAACAGACACAATGTCGGTAATTTCATTTAATTGATCTGTGATATTTGGTACAGTCCAATTTTAATAGGAAGTACAAACACCTTAGTTTTTAAGCCAACATTTATAATAATGTTGTTTGAAATGTATTAATAACATATATCAGAAGTAGCCACTGTAAATAACATGAGTTGGCGTATAATAACGTGACACTAGATCACTTAACTTTACTAGCTATCCTATGAAAATTGGATTGTAATAAAGGCACTTAACAGCCTATGTCTTTAAATGTCATATTCAATAAAAATCGAAATATCAACCTTTTATTATCTTAAATATAACTGTCTGATATAAAGTTTATTAAATTATTCAGTATAATTAATAATAAACAATTAATTGCCAAGGTCAATAGTACATTGTCATGTTGTTAAAAATCGTTAATATTTGAATATAGTTTGTTCTTATAAATTGCATCGGTAAACATATATCTTTTTTTTATACAAGTACACATTATAGCAGTATTATTAAGACTAATGCATTTTATATTTTATTTTGATTATTTGTTGGATTATAAATAATAATTTGGAAAACACCGAGCTGATTCCCATAAAATTTTAGACATTTGTTTGAATGAAGTAGTTTTAAGAGCATTAAATTTTACTTGTTATTTATTAACCATGGTTTCTAATACAAATAATTAAATTATTAAATATTTGTAAACTTTACTTGCTAGGCCTAATTACTAGACTTGGTTTATAAAACAAATTATTTATTTTTTAATATTTTAATTAATTTAATATTTTGAATTATTTAATAATACTAATAAATGTACCACTATGCACAAATCACCCTAATATATAAATACATTTTATGAGCATAGCGTTGACAAAATGTTGAATCTTTTTTTACAGTAATATTAATAATATAATAATAAATATTCAAGTACTCAAGCAAATAAACCTTCGAATCAACATTATGTATTCCCACACATGAGATCAGTCTTAAATGCAAAGACAACATCAAAATGCAATGTATGATGGGAATTAAATAGTATTAAATAGTAAAATATTAACTCAAATGTCCATCAAATATTGTTATAAAGCTTATAAATAGTAAGATACTGTACTTTATAATGACACATGCCACTTCTTTACTAGTCCATTTAGCAACATGGTGGTTTATCCCCCGCGTCTTACTCCTCGTCTGGTCCAGCCGCATTTAGTTAAACTCATGGGGTACGTATGAGGAAAGTTATACTTTGAGAGAAAATGTATTCACATTCGAGTAAAATGAAATTGAGAAACCATTTAGAAAAATTACCCTCAGTACCCCAACTTCAAATCAGATTATGTTGACGCCCTCGTACGTGCCCATCGATGCGAATGTAACCTATATTATTATTATCATCTTAAATTAATAAGTAAGAGGAGGCTAGTTGAGAGAAAGTGCACCCAGATTAACGTGGAGAGAGGATAAGTAAACCATAGTGATACATCCTATGTGAAATATTAGCACTCAGTGCGTGTGGTCAGAATTCGATCCCTGATATTCCCGTGAGCGACGACCAAGTGAATTACTATTTGGGCACTAAGCCACAGCTACGGGAACTCACGTGTCGCCATTTTGTAAAAGTTCCACGAGAACATAATAAATTCTATCTCCTGGGAAATTGTATTCAAAGCAAAATAAATTTCCAAAGTTTAAAACGAGACATCAGTTTTAAAGTATTTTAATTAAATACTATCAAATCAAGCAGACAATGACGTGATAGGAATTTGCATACATACGAGTTTTTGGAATCTATTGTGATGTAAAATAGCATAACATACAATACACCAATAATAAATACAGTCTGGTAAAATCAAGGTGTTTTTAAAATATTAAATAAACAAACCAATATTTCTTTTAAAACTAAAATTCGAGCCTTAAGTTAACCGCGTTTTGTATTAACTATCAGTAAACTACATTTCTAGCGCAACATAATCTGATATATGCCTTATAGGATTAATAAAGCTTATATTTTAAGTTTCATAATAGATATTTTGTATGAAAATTTGATTAAAAAACGTTTGTTCTGAAATATCTCAATTTTTAGATTAAAGTAAATGGCTATAAAGTAAACATAGATCTATAAAGACATCCTCAAACAAATCAAGTATTTTTTTAAGAGAAATTTTAAGATAGTTGCGATTTGTTGTGTGGTTTTGAGACCTCCTAGTTTTCATTCTCATTAAAAATCAGTGTGAAAATATTTCACTTCAAGTAGGGAACCACATTGGGGCGTGGTCTGGTCTAACGCGTCTATTTCGTGTTAGATTAGATTGTCGCTGATGTGTAGAATTGGGATCAAATCCCGGTCAGGTGTACAGTGTGTGTTAAAAATATTTATATGAGTACATTTCCTCAAGAATTCTACCTTATTCACACCCCTATTTCATTAGAGAAATTAATGTATACGCGTACTAAGACGTGGGGGAAAAAAAGAGTAGGTGGTGCCCTTAAATCAGTTTCTAAGTCTCGTGATAAAATTACCATGTTACCTTGTTTTGTTTTTATAAAATGCATATAAGATCACAAGAGAAAAGAAGAAGTATTACTTGGAATGTCCTAGCTGTGTTAGATAGTGGACATACGGCTCTCTTTGTTACTTCCACCTTATGAATAATGAACTCAATAAAAAATAGCCGGGCTCAAGCCTTCTCGTTTAATATAACCGTTTTAATTTTGTAGCCGGATTCTCTTTTGACGTGTACAAATCGGCTTTACATATTTAAGTACATCAAGACATACAATTATGGCGTAGTCTTAAAATTGTATTAGGAAATAACAGCTCCCTCCTTTCCCCTTGTCAACACTCTCTAATACACATTTATATTCAAGCAAGTTATTTTTTAATTATTCTTTTAAATTCAGCATTAAAAATGCCATTTTGAAAATTTGCTTTTCTCAGCACACGATTTACAAACTATATTAACCTAAAACAATAAATACTATAATTAGCCACCGACCTTCAAGTCCATAACTAATTACATGTGTAATAGAACGTAAAACCTGTAAACGCAGGGACATTTCAGCAGACGACTTACAAACTAGCTTAAAGCTATTGTTAGCCTTGTGACTAGTCGGTTATCAAAACATCGGCCCCACTATTGGTCAACAATTCTAACTATTCCAACAGAACTATGACTATTTCTAACTAGTCCAACAGAACTATGACTATTTCTAACTAGTCCAACATAACTATGACTATTTCTAACTAGTCAAACAGAACTATGACTATTTCTAACTAATCCAACATAACTATGACTATTTCTAACTAGTCCAACAGAGCTATGACTATTTCTAACTAGTCCAACAGAGCTATGACTATTTCTAACTATTCCAACAGAACTATGACTATTTCTAATTGGTCGCTTCTCCTCTCCATCTTCTTCTCTTAGTCTTTGTCCACGGCAGCCAGTTGGTGGGGTTGGAGGGGCTGGAGAACGTATTCGAATAAAGAGATTGAATTTGATGAGGTTGATTCGGAAGTTTTATTTTGAAGAAACGTTAAAGTTAACAGACATTTTGTTACATTTAAAACACTAGTTACATGCGGAAAAAAAGGTTGATCAATACTTGAAGACAGACATATTGTTAAAGTTGTGATAATTTAGCCACATGGTGGTTTCCACCCATCTCTAAACACCCTAAAGACAACACGAAAAAAAACGACTATTTGTTAAGTACCTCTTAGTACGTCTTACTAGCTCACGAGCTACCCGGCAGTGTACCTCTGCTAACGCTTCCCTTCTTAATATTATCAAAAACAGACGCTACAATCTCTATGTGCTGATTGGCTAACTGTTCGCGCCAAACCTCCCCTTTCCACTGTGAGGCCCCACGTGCAAGTCACACAAGCCGGGTACAAATAAAATAAAACAGCACGATACTTAAAAATGAAAGGTAAAAGTAATAAATTTACATGACGCTATAATTTAGAACAGGTATTGCTAACAACTTTGATTATGATTTGGACAAATTATGATTAAACATTTTAACTGACTAATTTAGTAATATTAAGATTAAACTAGGCCTAGAAAAGAATAATATTTTGAAGATGCTGAAGTACATTTATCAAAATAGGCCTAACTGATTGGAAAATAATAATGTACCATAAGTGTAGTACTCTCAGTATCTTGGGGGAGATTTTGTAAAACAATATATAAAATGTTATTAAATGCTTTTGAATATTATAAATATTGGGCACTTGCAAGCCTATTACATCTATAGGGAATTTAGGTGTTTTAATAATGGTATTAATTACCAAAATAAACAATGGCAAACTAATATATATGTAATATATATATATGAAATAGTTGATAGATAAGGGCCTAAAACCCCGATAACTTTACTGTTTCTTTAATTCCCATGGCAAAGAAACATAACTTATTCTTGTTGCAAAATTGGGCTATTCACGGCACGAATAATTTTTCGAATGATATTTAGTTGTGTTTTAATTTTAAAATTCTTGATAAATGATGTGTTGTAACTATTTATTGGGCTGAAATTATTTAGGTCCAATGGTGGAAGATAGGTTACCATTTTATACAGAGTTGTGTCACAGTTTGGAAGTGTTAAGGTTGATGTGAGGTGCAGGAGATGTGTGTTTTCCCCTGGACTGGTCCCCCCTCCCCTCGTCCTGAGCGGACTATGATATCCGGCTCGGTGTCGTATGTCATATGAAGGATAACAGTACAGAGTTTTAAAAGGCCGTTTTAAAAACTTATCTTGGCAAATAAAGGGTTCAATCATTATTTTGCATACAATAATGTTGAAGCTTGTGTCGTAGAACAACTCGATCACACGCTCAAGAACATGATGGGGAGTAGATTTAATGTTAAAGCACTTTATCGGTGGATTAATATGATCAATTATTTATTCTATGAATACAACAAAACAGCACACTCGACTATCGAAATGAAACCTATCTACGTTCTAAAATGATGAATCCTACGTCGAGTAAGCTTAAAGTCGGCGATATCGTCCGTATCAGCAGGCATAAGGACGTTTTTGCAAAGGGTTACACCACAAACTGGTTAGTAGAACCGTGTTCAAGATACGCAAAATCATCGTTTTAAATCCAAAAACGTTTCTGCTACAAGATATGAAGATTTAACCTATCAAGGGAGGATTTTACGCTTGAGTACCCCAGAAAACGTCTCATCCCGACGTGTGCATCGTAGAGAAGGTCATCAGACCACGGAAGATAAAGCGTACGGCAAATAGTTAGGGTTTGACTTTACCCAAAATTCGTGGGTTTATGACGCCGACATAGCCTAGGAGAGGGGAGACAACTTTCTCCCCCTAACTTGAAGAGGAGGGCAGCCCAACCGTATTAATCCTACTGCGGGTGCAGAGTTTCACGTCATTCTAAAATGTTCCACAGACTAGGTTATTCTTTTAAGCAGTTGAGTTAGATCTAGATTGATGAGGGCTCTTTGTGCTATTTCATTGAAGAAAACCGAAATCAGTACACGGAGATCTGCAATTCAAGTGTGCGTTTACTAGGATGCCCAAATCTGAGCATGTACGAGCCCTGTCAGCCGTCGGAACATTACAATACCACGTGTGCTGCCTATCGACTGAAGGAGGAAGACACGGCCGATGTCCTCCAAGATTCTCCCGAGTTATCTATTCCTGAACAAAGCGTTCAAGAATTCTGTGCAGAATCGTATGGAGCCGAGAAAGAAGAATATAACCGAGTTAAATGTGTAAACTAATTAAATTAAATGATATGTGTATAGTATGCCACGGTTAGAGGAAGAGGGACAACATTTTTTATCTCTATGTAGTGGGCAGAGTGAATCTACCAGGAGAAAACTTTGAGCTAGCATTCAAACGCAGTTTTAGTTTATAGCTGAGAAGACTGTAATATCTGGGAGGAGATCTATAAAAAAAATGTGATGGTGATTGTATATGTATGTTTTTAAATACAATTGTTAAAAGGCGTTTACATAGTGTATGTTCTCTTTTCTAAACTATGGTTTAGCTCATACAGCACTCCTTTGCTCATAAATCTATGGTTTATCTCATAAAGCACTACTTTCCTCATAAAACTATGGTTAAGCTCATAAAGCACTACTTTGCTCATAAAACTATGGTTTATCTCATAAAGCACTACTTTGCACATAAAACTATGGTTAAGCTCATAAAGCTATGGTTTATCTCATAAAGAACTACTTTGCACATAAAACTATAGTTAAGCTCATAAAGCACTACTTTGCTCATAAAGCTATGGTTTATCTCATAAAGCACTACTTTGTTCATAAAGCTATGGTTTATCTCATAAAGCTCTACTTTTCACATAAAACTATAGTTAAGCTCATAAAGCACTACTTTGCTCATAAAGCTATGGTTTATCTCATAAAGCACTACTTTGCACATAAAACTACAGTTAAGCTCATAAAGCACTACTTTGCTCATAAAGCTATGGTTTATCTCATAAAGCACTACTTTGCTAATAAAACTATAATTAAGCTCATAAAGCTATAGTATTGTTTGTATGTATACTCTTTTAATGTAAGAAGAACACAGTCTTGAGAGAAGATGAGGATGAAGGGTATGGACTGGGTACAGTAAGGTGTGACGTCATGCAATATTGTTTTTAAATAAAAAGAGGAAGATGGAGGTATTGACTGGATGGAGTAAGAAAATCACGAGACATGACGTCAATTTCGTGGTCACCCGGGGTCCTTTGGCTCGCAAGATAACACTCAGGCTGGAAGGGGGGGGGGGATGAATGAATGCATACTTAATTTAATTATAATCGTATACCTCGATGAGAGAGAGAAAGCGAGAGAAGTAATTATCATAGACCAGAAAGAGAAAGTGTATAAAGAAAAAAAAAGGAATAATCTTAGATTACGAAGAGAGAGAGAAAGTGAAAAGATAGAAAATGGAATATCATAGACCACTCAGGGGGAGAGGGGTAGGATCAGCTCCGGGGAATAAACATGTCTCCTACATTTCACAACATCAACCTCAACACGTTCTGCTCCCAAACTGTCTCACAATTCTGGCAGCCATTTTACTACAGAAGGCCTATTAAATGAACATAGTTTTACACACTAGAGACAGTAAAAAATACCGCCATGAGTCTAACATAAGACCTTTCTATATATACTACAAGTTGTCAAATAATTTCAAATATTCAATTTGAGAACTACTTTATTTAAGATTCCTAAATAGTTCAAGTTTAGGCCTCAAAACGTAGATTAATATTAATTTATACGAGTTTTGGTTTAGTTAAATCTGTTCAATGCCAAGGTTATTAATGCGTGGGTATTAGGAAAGTAATTTATATTAAGTCCACCCGCATTAAAGAGGGGATTGTAAAACCACATCTGTAATACGTCCACCCCTGCAGCTGACGAGACTCGAACCCCATCCTTTGCGTCACCAGCAATTCAGTATATTTATTCTGACACCAAAAGCCATGGTACAGCTACAGCATGGTATCGCACTTGCAGATATTTTTAGTAAGTGTATTTAAACTGTATAGTTCTGTAGCTATATCAGAATACAAGCTACAAACTAGCTTAATATAATAACTGACACAATGCCCAGTCACATTTAGACTTCCCACCAATTATACATTTTAGACAATGTCATCAATATATCCTGTGCGTATAACCCGAACGGGTACTAAGACGCGATGCTAATAATAATAATATATCCTGGGATGCTAATTTCAGTAGATAGACGCGCAGGTGTCGAACACACATTTGTGAGACAGCTCTTGTCTGGGACGCCAAAATAACGAACGAGTTAAGAAAACAAACTCTTGTTTGTTAAACTGTCCTGCTCCTTGTCTCTCGCTGGAACTCCTTCTGTATTCCTGTCTTTATCTATACCTTACCCAATCACTCACTCGCTCACACACACACACACACACACACACACATACATACACACACACACACGTGACTGATGAATAAATTATGCTACTGGGCGTCACGTTGAGTGCCGCCCACTTTACAAGTCGCCCGAACTTTGTGGGTGACTGGGGTGTAAAGGGAGGGGGTGGGGATGTTAAGGAAGGTCCCGACGGTCGGTTGCCCTCGGAAGGAACCGTAGAGTGTTTATCCTGCACACTCACTCACACACACAGTGTGACACCATCTTCCTGACTTTGAAGCGAGACGTAGTCGTGCACGGCGGAAAGTCAACACTAAGGGGCAGAGTGCTCTGATGACTAAGTTAAACGACAGAGATTTTACTCAAGTTCCAAGAGTGAACGTGTTGAAGAAAGAGAGTGACCGAGAGGGTAAAGGGAGAGCTTACTGGCATGTTTAACTGAACCTGATTAAAACTCATAAAACAACGCTGTTACCCGTTCCTCTCTTAAATTTCAGTAGAGGTTCTTATAGACACTTACCATTTCTTTCTGACGCTTGGTTTCCCCATAAGATATGCCTTTTTTCTACACAGTGGAGTTGCTATTTTGTCGATTAAAAATGAACATTGTTATTTATATTAAATTGGCATATTATATTATATAACATTCACGTATGCATCTAGTAAAAACAATATAAGTTACCAATTTTTCTAACCCACTATTTTAATAAAATATGGAAATTAACATTTTGTCTCAGTTTAAAGAATTTCCATATATATCACGTCATAAGTCTTGTTCCAGTTGTGTGGAAGGGCCAATAATTGTATGGTAGCTGTAGTAATAATAATTAACAACACCTGAAAAGTCTAAAATGGATGTATTTTTTAGAAAGGTTTTAAAAATTTAGACAATATACTTTTTGAAATATTTAAAATAAAGTATGAAAGAGCTATCTTAGCAGAAACTTTTTTCTTTTGATTTTACATGGGTATTTATGTAAAAGAAATAATAAGTATAGTTTAAACTTACTTTTGAAAAAATATGGGCCAATAGACCCCCTCCCCCCCTCCATTTATACATGGTGGCGTTTTGAAATTCCAGAGTTTATAGCTCAATTTACACGCTGTACGATCTTGAAGGGGACAGCACTATTTGACAGTTGTGACGTTGAAAACTGAAGCGTTATGTCAGTTTATCCCATCCACATGAGAATTGATAAAATTGGCTACAGGTAAAACGATTAGTCAATCTTACACTAATATGTAAACAAATATGATAATTTGTTTGAGCTGATAAACGGCTGGATTGTGTTGCAATTGTCGAGAAAATGATAAATATTTAAAATTATATTTTATGTGTAGCAATAAAAGTATATTACCATAATATACTTTTGAGTGATAAAACAGCTACCCACACTGATGGTCGATTGGCATAAAGCAATAAAGCATTATACCAGTAATTCCCAATCAGGGTTCCGCGAGCCTGTATCCGGGGCTCCACAATAATTTGAAAAATATTGCGAAAAAATAGTACAACTTGCCAAATTTTTGTAGATTAATAAACAAATTCACATATATTAAGATTTCAACGTGACATATAAATAAAATAAAGAAGCATTTCGAAATCTTAGCTTGGTTAGATATTTGCTTGATAGTTTTTATTTAAGAAACGAGAGAGATTTAAGGTGCATTTTCCTAAAGACGGGTGACATGTGCAGCCCACACTGCTATGTTTGTTTTCTTGCTCGCGTCAATTGTCTGTGATCATCTCTATTTGATAGTAGCAGCTCCAGATTGTCTTCGTCCTAGGTAAATTATTTTGACGTGTACAGAGAAACTTGTGACATTCAAAAATAGAATTGGTGTTTGGAAAAACATCTTTATAAGGGTAACTTTGAAATGTTACCCCTATTTTCTCATTTTCAGAGCATTACAACTGACAACCACCGTGAAGCCATTATGCCCCTCATTTCCAGCCATATGGAAAATCTGGCTGAAAAACTTGCTCAGTACTTCCCTTCTGTGTCATCGGAAGAGCATGATTGAGTCAGGAACCCTTTTACAGATTCTCCAGGCAGTTAAGAAAATTACTCAGCCTGCAGGAAAAAGAACTGAACTGAAGTATGATCGCACACTAAAAATTAAATTTAATGAACTTTAATTAGATATGTTTTGTATATCAGTGAAAACAGAGTTTCCTGCCATCTCCCAGATAGATATAACTATATTGCTTCAGTTCTCAGCATCGTACTTGTGTGAGCAAACAATTTCGTGTGTAACGAATATAAAAACCAAAGAAAGGAATAATAATAGAATGTTGTCTGGGGAAGAACTTCGTGTGTGCCTCTCAAATATAGGACCATAAATTAATTGTTGTGTTCCAAAAAGGAAGCCCAAATTTCACATTAAATTAAGAGACAGTTGGAATAATTTTTATTCTATTGAAACTTATATTATTTTCAATTGTGAATTAATAATAATAATACAATAAAATGTAAATTATTTTTCACTAACAAGTTTATAAAATAATTATAATAACACAAAACTATTGCGAAAAATATACACTAAGTTTGTTTATAACCAGTAAGCCAGATGTAAACTGAAAATGTTTGTAATTTTTTTTACTAACAGTAATATTAATAAGTTAAATATTAACAGGGTGTAAATACTCGTGTAATATTTTATTCAAAAGTATGATTCAATTATTATTTACTACTAACCCTACTGCCTAGCATGTCTTTATTTAATTTAACCTTGTTGAATCTATTATATGTCAGCTAGGTAGGGGTTCCTCGAGATTTTTTTTAAATATGTCAAGGGCTCCTCCAAACAAAAAAGGCTGGGAATCACTGAGTTATACTCTCATTACACTTAGTCACCACTAGTAATCAAGTCGGGGTTCGACTCCCGTTCAAATTCACTGGCATGAGTCAAACACCTTACCACACAGTCAATAGCTCGTGTGTTAAATGAGCTACGGATTCCGGGTTCCATTCCGAGCACTGTCCAAGACTTATTTTTGGTAAGTGGTTGGATAGGATATCAATATTGTGTTTTTCCTAGTATTAGGCTAATTTGTAAGTCGTGTGTTGATATCATTAGAGTGTTCGAAAAGTTCACGTAAAGTAGTGAAACCTCCTTTACCTATCTAATCAAACAGAAGGATCAAATAGTAGCAAAAATTATTGACACAATCAGAGTGAGTCGTTTGAGTGAATTCGTCCCAATCGTCTGAGAACAGTCAACTGTAACTAAGAGCACGCAACTCATCTGGTTGCGGAAATAATTATTAGACGGCCGTCCTCGTTCCCTCATTTCATAAATATTATCGTATATCAAACATAAATAAGTAAATTAAAAAAAAGAGAATAAATAAATAAGCAGATAAATTAATACCCTAAGGGTACGCTAAAAATTGAACCCAATTAACTATAACATCAAGAAAAAACCAAGAAATCAGTTTTGGATGTTTATTCATATGCTATATATATATAGTATTTCAAAATATAAAACCATATGTAATGGTATAAAGAAAACAATTACGATAGGCGTAGTGTGGGAAAATATTCAAGATTAAATATGTGTATAAAGGTAGATACTAAAGATCATATCAAAGTTAAATATATCATAGCATTAGAAAATTAGCTTGATAAATTAAATACATTTAATTAAACTATTAGTTCTCATGAAACCTACTAGTCAAATAACGTTATATAGCCCATATTAAAAACAACTCTATTTACAAATTTATAAGTGTATTTCAACTAGTCGTAAATATATACAAATAAAAATTTGAGCCTGATAAGATTCAAAGTAGGACCAAAAGTCATCAAAGCTTCTATCATCAGTCACTATCAACAAAATATATTTAATTAATTTCCCTTTTTAGGAGACAAAATCCTCTACGAATGTTTAATAAAGAAAGGACTAGATTACTCACAATGTAATTTCAAAGAATAAGTTAATATTCCCTATGATAGCAAAATATACAGCGAGTTTCACAAAAAAGTAATATTAATAAACAAACAGGATTTTCAGACCTTATTTTAGTATAAATCTCCCATTTGTCTTCCAGACCAAATAGCAATATTCAATATTCGATATACATCGATCTTAGCCCTAATATATAAGTTCAATATAATAGTCTCTGAATAACCTCATAGTATTAATCATCTTCAAATTTAATCCCAATGTATATTAATTTAAAAAATGAGAAAATAATAGGCCGAAATATTAATTTTGAAAAGGATACATAATTTAAAAATAATTTAAGCCGGAACGTAAATTTTTTTCCTTACATTTAAACGAATGCGCAGCCAAGGCTACGTACTCCTCTATCCATAGTCATGTCCAAGAGTGGCGGTCATGCTGCCATACCAGCGTTATATACGCTTAAACCCAGAGGAAAAAGGGGAAGCGAGAAACAAGGGGGGAGGAACATAATTGGGTCACGAAGGAGGGGATGCGCGTTACAAATATAGCTCTGAGAATGAATTACATTGTTCGAGAGCATTCTCCGATGGACTAGAACTGGCTTTACTTCACTTATCAAACTCTCTGGAATGTTCCACTATCTTGAGAACTCTAGCGGTCGTTACTCGAACTTGGGTGGGCTCGGTCAGTTCACCACGCGCCGTGGTCTTGCCCGGATGTGTGCTTTGTTGTGTTGCTGATTCGTTTCTCGAGGTTCTGGGACGGTGAATTTTCCCTCGTCTTGTTTCTTCTTGTTTTGTAGCAAATATTACAGTACAACCAATAGCAAATATAATTTTTTGGAGTTGGTTTTATCAAGTGATTTTTCCATGGTTCCAGGCAAATAATAAAGGTCGAAGGATAAGTTAAAAAGGGCATTAAAATTATACATATCTAAACCTAAGGATAAATGGCATAACTAGAATAGTAAAAAGTTCAAGTCTTAAAGAAACTTTGCTTTTATTTCAACCAACATCTTATTAAAGCACATAGCACTTCTTTAAAGAATCTAAGCATATTCTTTTTTTAATACAATATCTGTAAAAGCTGAAGTGCAATAATAACAATCTATGATTATTGTTTTTACAAGAAAACTTTCCATGAACATACGTGAATTAACTTTTAATGCCTACAATTATCAATATGGCGTATGACAACATATAATCCTTTCAATGCCTAGCATTATAAATATGGCGTATAACACCATATAAACTTAAATGAGATTTCCCAACAATGACCTATTTTAGTGATAGTCAAAATTGTAGCTAACAGCATTAAAGTTCCGTGGTTACCCCATTAATGATTAGCCTACGCATGACGTCTCCACAAATAAATAACAAAAACTTATTACGGAATCCTCCAAAATTAGATGTCATACTAAATAAACTTAGATATCCATTCATTAAAGTTAAGGATAATTCCTAACTTTATTATTAAACTTTCCTGGCCTAAATATTATTAACACTCTGCCACATTCAATAACTATGAAACATAACTCCTAAGCTAGATACATAAAGTTAAATATATAAGAATAATTATCAACGTCACGCATTCTAACAACTGAATAGTTAGGACCTAATATTATAAAATAACTTCCCAATATGGATACTAAGACAACAAGCTTTGAAAACACAATTCTTAAAGTTAAATAATTGAATCAAGGTTGATAAGCACGATTTAACTAACATTAGAAAAAATTCAAAACTAACATTAAAAAAAATTCCCCACATTACTTTTGTAGTTTAAGTAAAGTCCTATTTCCCTACAACCCATGCGTAACATAAGTGAAGTTAAACTTAATGTTTAGTAAAACGAATGAAGATTCATATAAGATATAAATAACAATATATACACGTAAAACGATCAAAAGGGAATTTAGAAAAATTACAATATTTATATTTGTGCCGAAATAGAATTTCTCCTTACATTGTATAAGTATGTCCTTGAAGCCTACGCTTCGTCAATGTCCGAGCCTAATCCAAGAGTGGTCTCTATCTTGATGAACAGTCTTTTATATGGTGCAAAACTCATCGAACACTCGAGACGGAATTACACAAGGGTGGGGATCACAGAGTTCAAACACACGGAAAGGGGGGAGATGCGCTGTACTAGACGCGTTGAGAATCTTCTAGCAAAGCCTCAGCGCTTCTACGCTTTTCTAGACGTCCATGTTGTTATTGAGACAGGTGGTGGTGCATAGTGGCAAAATGCAGCACTAGGATCATCGCTCTTAGATGTTTCAATGTTGTTATCGTGTGTGGACGTTCTTTTCCGCTCGCTCGTCCGGTTGGTGAAATTGGGTAAGTGCTGTTTTGATTGACTAACCCAATTTAGGATACCTTGTAGCAATAATTGCTACAGAAGTTTAAAGGACTAACCCCGTGAGATAGAACTAATACTATTAGTTAATCAGTTGTGTAACGCAAACTGTATTATCACAGAAAATAAGGGGGTGCTATGTAACAATATTCAGTCTAGTCCCTCACAAAATGAGACCATAGTCTATATTTTAAAGGCCTTACCCCTTGATATAAAAATAATACTATAAGTTATTCAGTTTTGTGATGCGGGCTGTATTGACACAGAAAATAAGAGGCTGTTATGTAGCAATATTCATTATAGTTCCTCACAAAATAGGACACAATATAGGTCCATAGAACTGCCCCCATGAGGTATAAAAAATACTAGAATTTAATAATTTGTGTAAAGCGGGTTGTGTTGTCACAGAAAATAAGGGGATTCTCACTAAATAGGTCGAAGTAGTCTATAGCAGTAGTATTCAACTTGAGATACGCGTACCCCAGAGGTAGGTGAATTCACATTAGGGTGTATATAAAATTTTAAAAATATGTGTAAACATATATGTATAGTTTAAAACTTATTATTTAATATATTATTTTGAGTGTAATTTATTTTAGATGTAGATCATATAATGTATTTAGTTTGCATCATACAACCAATTTGGGGGTTCAGCGTTTAATATCTGTTATATCTGGGCGTACGCGAAAGAAAAAAAAGTTGAATACCATTGATCTATAGGACCAAGCCTATGAGATAGAAATATAGCTAGATGTTAAGCATCTGTGTAACGTGAGCTGTATTGTTACTTAAAATATGTGATGTGAGTGATAGGTACAAATATATAGTTACGTTTTCACTTAGTAAACTGCCGCATTCAGCAGATAACACCTAAATTATTTAAGTAGTAAATCTCTTACCAGGAGTAGCATCATGTTGAAATTTTCTGTATTCTACTTTTGAAAACAATGGAATAGAGATGAGTTAAACCGTTTTACCACATCTAAAAGAAAAGTTCAAAAATAAAATATTCACACGAAAAAACAAGTAGACTGATGCCAATTTATCTGTCGACAGTAATAAATTAAAAAAACCTCTTAAAATCATCATTCTGGTTCGAGCGAGTTATTTTGTATCCAAATTCCTGGCTAATCGGCTGAGACTCTTAGCTAATATAGCTACTTTAATTCTCGAGTGAATTTATAATTGTTCAAATATCAATTATACATTAAAAAGATACTGTGAAAAAAATACCACTTATTTAATTAGGAATAACATACTTTTGTTATTAAATGTTATATTCAGTCTATCATTAATTAAATACAACTTAATTTTAGTAAAAATATCAACACAGAACTTTAGGTCAGACGTGCAAGGATTTGACTTATTTAAAATATGTTAATGTTTACTATAGTAGGCTTACTATATTGACGCGTATATCTGATTTTGAATACAAGTAGATATTGTTGTTTAGACTTGTGTAGGAATGCTGTGTATATGTGTAGAACTGGGTAGCCTATTCTGTTTAAGTGTAGAGTGTGCTGTGTTTACATGTGTGGTTTGCTGTATTTACGTGCTTGGCTTATTGTGTTGAAGTGTATGGCTTGTTGTCTTTACGTGTTTGGCTTGTGTTGAAGTTTATTGCTTGTATTTACGTGTGTGGTTTGCTGTATTTACGTGCTTGGCTTATTGTGTTGAAGTGTATGGCTTGTTGTCTTTACGTGTTTGGCTTGTGTTGAAGTTTATTGCTTGTATTTAAGTGTTTTGTTTGCTGTATTTACGTGCTTAGCTTATTGTGTTGAAGTGTATGGCTTGTTGTCTTTACGTGTTTGGCTTGTGTTGAAGTTTATTGCTTGTATTTACGTGTTTTGTTTGCTGTATTTACGTGTTTTGTTTGTTGTGTTTACTGTGCTACTTGCCGTTTTAAAGTGTATGCATTGTGTTGAAGTTTACATCTTTTTGTGTTGAATTGTATGGGCTGTAATGTTTACGTGTATTTTTTTAAAGATACGTTCATGTTCATTGATCATTTACTGGTATTTTTGATCTTGCTTTACAATATAAATAACCCACACACCTCAAGATCTATATCAGCTACCTTTTAAATTTGTTAAATGCCATGAAAACACCCTTTCTAAGTTCGAACCAAATCTGCAAGGCAGTAGAACTCTTACCCTCCAGTACAAACTACTGGCCAAAATTCACTTGACGAATCTAAATTGAAGGGACTACACTAATAACAGGAGATATGACGTCATACGCGGAGTATAGGAGTGCTACATGCTCGTATAAACACACAGCTAGTGACGAGCCTGATCTAACCGTCAACAGTTCATAGAGAAACTTTACATTAATTTTTAACCTGAAGGTTTTATCTGCCAGGACACATGACAAGGACTTGAATGCTAATGTCATCACATATCTAGAGCTCTACCCCTCCCCTTACTGACAGTCGCTGTTTAACCAGAGGTTCATTGTACGAGATGATCAGAGGGAATTCAGTGTCAATAGGAACAAGCTGGAACACTCTCGTTAATGAGACATCGCTAATGAGGGAATTAACTCCGCTTCACCTGTGAAGAAACTCATATCGGGCTACAAAATATATACCACACGGAGAGTTTACCTGATCCGGTAGGATGGTAAAACGATCAGCTTTACTAGTTTTTGTATCTGCAGTTTATGTTTGTTATCCTCAACCCCGGGGAGTTTTTGTGCTGTTTCTTATCATTCAGGTTTATTTTAATGTTACTTTATGTTAGATGTTGTGACTCGTTGAAGATCAGGACTGACAAAATATTTCCAGAATATAAATATATGAACCATTTTTATTTTCAAATATTTTTAACGTTTCCTAAATTTGCATTTTTTAAGCTATTTAATCCAAAACCAATATTTCCTATTTTAGTCCTTTGTAAAAACAAATATTTGTAGAATGTTCTATTAAGGTCCTCTATATTAGCCAATGCCTGGAGAATGTCCTGGTCCAGTCCAGTGTATAAGCCAAGGCTTGTAGAATGTCCTAGTTAAGTCCTGTGTATAAGCCAACGCCTGTAGAATGTCCTAGTTAAGTCCAGTGTATGAGCCAATGCCTGTAAAATCTCCTAGTTAAGTCCTGTGTATGAGCCAATGCCTGTAGGATGTCCTAGTTAAGTCCTGTGTATGAGCCAATGCCTGTAGGATGTCCTAGTTAAGTCCTGGGTGTGAGCCAATGCCTGTAAAATGTCCTAGTTAAGTCCTGTGTATGAGCCAATGCCTGTAGAATGTCCTAGTTAAGTCCTGTGTATGAGCCAATGCCTGTAGGATGTCCTAGTTAAGTCCCGTGTATGAGCCAATGCCTGTAGAAGGTCCTAGTTAAGTCCCGTGTATGAGCCAATGCCTGTAAAATGTCCTAGTTAAGTCCTGTGTATGAGCCAATGACTGTAGGATGTCCTAGTTAAGTCCAGTGTATGAGCCAATGCCTGTATAATGTCCTAGTTAAGTCCTGTGTATGAGCCAATGCCTGTAGGATGTCCCAGTTAAGTCCAGTGTATGAGCCAATGCCTGTAGAATGTCCTAGTTAAGTCCTGTGTATGAGACAATGCCTGTAGGATGTCCTAGTTAAGTCCTGCGTATGAGCCAATGCCTGTAGGATGTCCTAGTTAAGTCCTGGGTATGAGCCGATGCCTGTAAAATGTCCTAGTTAAGTCCTGTGTATAAGCCAATGCCTGTAAAATGTCCTAGTTAAGTCCCGTGGATGAGCCAATGCCTGTAAAATGTCCTAGTTAAGTCCTGTGTATGAGCCAATGCCTGTAGAATGTCCTAGTTAAGTCCTGTGTATGAGACCAATGCCTGTAGGATGTCCTAGCCAAGTCTAGTTTATGAGCCAATGCCTGTAAAATGTCCTAGTTAAGTCCTGTGTATGAGCCAATGCCTGTAAAATGTCCTAGTTAAGTCCTGTGTATGAGCCAAATCCTGTAGAATGTCCTAGTTAGGTCCTGTGTATGAGCCAATGCCTGTAGGATGTCCTAGTTAAGTCCAGTGTATGAGCCAATGCCTGTAGGATGTCCTAGCCAAGTCTAGTTTATGAGACAATGCCTATATAATGTGCTAGTCAAGTCCCGTGTATGAGCCAATGCCTATATAATGTCCTAGTTAAGTCCTGTGTATGAGCCAATGCCTGTAGTATGTCCTAGTTAAGTTCTGTGTATGAGCCAATGCCTGTAAAATGTCCTAGTTAAGTCCTGTGTATGAGCCAATGCCTGTTGGATGTCCTACCCAAGTCCAGTTTATGATCCAATGCCTGTAGGATGTCCTAGTTAAGTCCAGTTTATGAGCCAATGCCTGTAGGATGTCCTAGTTAAGTCCTGTGTATGAGACAATGCCTGTAGGATGTCCTAGTTAAGTCCTGTGTATGAGACAATGCCTGTATAATGTCCTAGTTAAGTCCTGTGTATGAGCCAATGCCTGTAGGATGTCCTAGTTAAGTCTAGTTTTTGAGCCAATGCCTGTAGAATGTCCTATTTAAGTCCTGTGTATGAGCCAATGCCTGTAGGATGTCCTAGTTAAGTCCAGTTTATGAGCCAATGCCTGTAGAATGTCCTAGTTAAGTCCTGTGTATGAGACAATGCCTGTAGGATGTCCTAGTTAAGTCCTGTGTATGAGCCAATGCCTGTAGAATGTCCTAGTTAAGTCCTGTGTATGAGCCAATGCCTGTAGGATGTCCTAGTTAAGTCTAGTTTATGAGCCAATGCCTATAGAATGTCCAAACCTGTGAAGACAGACTTCTGAGCCATGTTTTCCCAGAGGTCCAAAAGACCGTCCCTTTCACTCTAGTCGAGTAATGGAAGGGGAGGTGTTGATTGTATAGCACCCTGAGGGCGAGGCGAGGGTGACACAATCTCACACTAATTGAAGCCTGGACTATTCAGGGGAGACCTCTGAGAGCTGATTAAACTGGCTCTACGTCACTGAGAGCTGGTCACAGCACTATTCACCCTCCTTATCGTGACCCTTAAAGATAGATATCTTAAGATGGGGACAGTAGGAACGCGAGAAAAGGTCAGTATTTTTGCACATTTTATAGAAAAAAAACCTTTTTTGCCAAAACAAATCAAATATTGCTCCATTATAAACATAGAGTTTAAGTTTATTCACGAGGTGATATCAACAATTCTTGAATGTTTGTCAAGGGCAGCCTAGAATTTAGTGAAAGCATTTTATCTTTATTTATAAAGGTCATTAAATTCTAGGACATCCTTGACAGATATTCAAGAATTGTTGATATACCCAAGTGAGGAAAATTAAAATCTATGTTTCTACTGGAGCGATATTTGGTTTATTTTAGCCAAAAAAAGGTTTTGTTATAAAAGCTGCAAAAACCCTGCCCTTTCCTGGAATTTCCTACATCCTTACCTTAAATGGCTTATATATAGATATACTAACACGATATTCACAATAATATAAGCAATTACATACAAATAGTCAACAAGAACAAACTGTGGACAAAGTTTTGGATAGAGCTACACACAACTAATTCTTATTTTATTGTTTTATTAAAGTATTTAAAAATCAATTTGTAATAAAACATTGACCTATGACGAGTGCACATGCTGTAAAATAAATTTAAAATGAAATAAACGATACATTTATGTTGATATAAAATTATTTATTATGACGTTCCTTTCACACGTTCTACTTTTACAACAATACAATAATTATTTTTAAGTATTAATGTGTGGTGGAAGGGGGTGCGGAATAAGGCCAATGTTTTTGCAGATTTAATTACAAAGCATATTTTTGCCCAAAATAAATTAAGAATAGCTCCAGTATGAGCTAGAGTTTAATTTTTTGCATATGTAGGTATCAACAATATGTTAAATATCTGTTGTAAGCATAGCTGAACTAAATGACAAACGCTTTAAATTAAGAGAAAAACTGTCATTAAATTCCATGACATCCTTGACAGTTATTTAAGAACTGTTGAGATCACCATATGAATCAAATTTAACTCTTTGTTTATAGTAAAGCAACATTTGATTTATTTTGACCAAGAATAAAGTTGCTTTAAAATAACGGCATTACCTTCAACCAAACCTTAAATGTAATAAAGATTTTGTACCGTATTTTACAATACGTTCAGGCTATGTGAAATTAATCATGCTAATTGAGGGGAGAAAGGTGAAAAAAAGTAGAATTTAGATTAAATGAGACTACATTTTCATGAAAGTATAGTGGAAAACACATTCAGAAAAAACATCGTTGTGACCCAGGCCGAGATTCGAGTCCCGACAGTGTAAGACGAGAATTACACCTTAACGGCATGTTCACTGATGAGGACCACATTTAAGTTATCCTGTTATATACTAACATGTGTTGTGGCTATGATTGTTACGAAATATGTATGTGTGAGTGCGTATATCAGATTATGTTTACGCAAATGGCCGTGGATTTAAATCTTGCGGAGAGGCGGCTGTGGATGATATTTTGATAACCCGCGCAGGACTCTATAACTAGTACTGGCACAGTAAGCCAATGTGCGTTAATGCGGGATCTTTTTTCTGTGGTTGAGGAGCTATCAAGGTGGATTATAGGGATAAGGAACTTTATATTCCCTCCAGCCAATCCCTAAATAATTGCTAACTTTTAATAATATAATTATTTATAAGTCACCACTTGTGAACGACCATAAGCACATCCGTGGTCTAAAGTATCTCCTCTCCGGGGATGTACTACCGAGGTAATATATTTACAGTTGCCACATTCAACGTCAGTTAATTGGTGTGACGCGTGTTTATACATTCCTGGAACGAAATGGGAATTTAAATAACCCGAACAGTAATAAAACTCATATAATGAAATACATTAATATTATAGTTACTCTGATTCATGCCACATTTCTCTGGATCGTGCCCCCAATGTGTATGCAACCAGTGAGGCAGGACTAGGCTGGTATATTTACAAGGACACAAAACATATCTTATACATTAGTAGACAAACATTGGACTTTACTGGCAAGTTTTTTCTTCCAGTCCCCCCATCTCTCTCTTTCACTCTCTCTACCCGTTTGGGTTACTCGTATATACATTAATTACGATAATATGATAAGGATGAGGAAGGTTGGATTTTGAGGAATTTTGTCAGCGTTTACGTGGAGGACAAGTGGCAAGCCAATGAGTAAAAAGAGTAGTCTGTTTGGTCGAGATTCGAACCTTCTTATATGTGTTATCGACAGTCCAGTCTATTGTGATATCTTAGACCATGCGTGTCAAACTCGTTTGAACATAAGTAGCACGTTGACAATTGAAAATACTGAGGGGAAAGTATTTCATAAATATCAATAGTAAATTTACAAACAAAAAATTATTAAAGCTTATTATCATATTATTACGTAACGAAAATAGTAGGACCTTACATAAATCAACACGACTCACCCAATCTTTTTGCCATGAATTATGAATTTTACTTGAAGTAATGGTAAAATTGTCTGCCTTTAAATTTTGTTTCGAAGGTACTTTAATACTTTGGACCATTTTGAGTCTGAGTTCACTGAGCTTTCATGCACTTGGTGACTTTTCATGTGAAATAACACTTCTATCATATGTAATTTCTTTCAAGCATATCACATCAGCGGTGCGTGGACTCAAAAACTTTTAAAAGTTGTTCCTTGTCTAAAAAAGAGTGCCAACTTGGAATACCAACATCAGATGCCAGATTTTCTCAACCAATGCCGTATTCTCAAATATCACTGAAATGTATATATTATATTTTTATAATTTTTATAAAAAGGGTTAATTTGTATGTTGGTTAATCATGAGGTACATGGGCTGCACAAATCCAGTAATAGGGTTGCAAGTTTACCTTAGACCATTCCACCACCGAACCAGGTTACTGGAAAGTGTATGTCTGACGGGTAAAACAGTGAAGTCAATTCAACGAAAATAATAAAAGCATTGACCACATCGCTTGGAGACGCAGACAAATTGTCAATCTGGTAATCTGATATAGTTTGGCTGTCATGGGAGGTCAGGGTTAAAATCCCTGCGGGGTGGATTTTTATAAATGTTTTCGTGCGTATTCTCCCTCCATGCAAATGCAGGTACAATACCTCTAAAACTATATCATACTTATTCCTACAACGCTAGTGGGATACAAATATGAATAGCCTGGATGGCCAGTAAGTTTTGTGTTGAAAATAAAACCGGGAAAACAAAAGGATGGTAGATGATTTTTCCAATTAAGTTTTCCTGCCAACTCGAGGAAGGAGGTGTGTTATTTACTCTTTCCTTCATATGTCAACAAATTTTCTCAATACGTATAGCGTGTGTTCACTGGGATAAGAGTCCTTAGTTTTACTCTTGGTAAGATACATAATGTACCATTGGAAAACTGAATTCGCTTTCGTTCCCTAAATGCAAAAGAAACGAGTTGAAATCTGGCGCTTCGTTTGTAAATAACTGTCAGACTACAGAGAAACAGCTGTCAAAGAATGGGCTTCACTAGTCTAACACAAAGAAACTGTAGAGCAGGCTATTTTTCAGTACAACCTCCCCTCCCCCCCAATATAAACAGTTACACGTGGTGTTGAACGAAGTCAAGAGTAACAGCAGGAAACTAATTAAGGTTTATTCTTCTGTCCAATTTATTTCCCATTGGGAAATGTGGTGGGACCGATATTGTCCATTTGATGGGCGGGAATTCATTGTCAGAAGGAAATAAAACTCGAGGAAGGAGGTGTGTTATTTACTCTTTCCTTCATATGTCAACAAATTTTCTCAATACGTATAGCGTGTGTTCACTGGGATAAGAGTCCTTAGTTTTACTCTTGGTAAGATACATAATGTACCATTGGAAAACTGAATTCGCTTTCGTTCCCTAAATGCAAAAGAAACGAGTTGAAATCTGGCGCTTCGTTTGTAAATAACTGTCAGACTACAGAGAAACAGCTGTCAAAGAATGGGCTTCACTAGTCTAACACAAAGAAACTGTAGAGCAGGCTATTTTTCAGTACAACCTCCCCTCCCCCCCAATATAAACAGTTACACGTGGTGTTGAACGAAGTCAAGAGTAACAGCAGGAAACTAATTAAGGTTTATTCTTCTGTCCAATTTATTTCCCATTGGGAAATGTGGTGGGACCGATATTGTCCATTTGATGGGCGGGAATTCATTGTCAGAAGGAAATAAACGGACCATTTGTCTGCTTTTCTAAACATTGTTTTATGACTATCAGATTTTGGAATTCAATTCGTTCAGTTCTTAAACTAGGCTTTTGAATATTGTTAGAGTGTGTTTTTCTTTTCATATATAAATAAAGTATAGTAATTATAACAACTTTACACTTCGATAATATGAAGGATTCTCGCTTTATGTACCAGCAAACTCAAAAAGGTAGTTTGTATATCCGTTCCAAGGGCTACTACGGAATTAAATTTATGAACTATTGTGTTCAAATTTGTTATTTATATGTTATTGTGGCGATGCATAGAGAATAAATCGGGATTTTAATCCGAGATTTAAAATAAAGTGTAAATTGTGAAAACTTTAAATTGTTAACATATAATTAACGACTTTGTTCCAAATATATTTCTAAACAGTGTCCATAATCAATTTTATGGTAAAGCTCTTATTGTGTTTTGGAGAATTTTTTTTATATGTTTTAGTTTACTAATGATTTATTACTGAACATTTGAAATGGTTAGAAAATGGCTCTAACAATTTTGCTCAAAATGAGCATTCGAGGAGAGGCTTCCATGATAAATAATAGGATGTACTAATTTCATTTTATGGGCATTTATTTATGTTTATTACCTTAACTATAGTAGCCAACATGATAAATTATGTACGATTGTGACATACCATTTACTTTAGCATCTCTTCAAAACACTATCTTATTTAATTACTAAACACATACATTTTTAAGATAAAATAGAAAGTTAATAAGCATATTACAATAAACAAGGAAAATAATACAAACGAGGGGATAAAAGGTTTGCAAAAATAAAGGTAAACGTAAAGAATTACACAAACTCATATATTTATTTATTAAATTAATGCCTCTCTTATTGTGGCTAAACATCACCCAAAGGCTATTTACACATTTTTTTAGTTTTTCTTCACGTATTACTACTCATGTAGGCAATACATATTTAATTACTATAATTTAATTGAAATGAGGAAAATAGAGTTTGGGGAAAATTTATCCTAATGTACGTGGTAGGAAAGGGAGAAACTATTTATTAAAATCACTCTTGTTACGCCCAACCAAGATTTAAACCTCAAACATCCATGGCAAACCAAACTAGATGAACTTAACATATAGTCCACGTAGCCAACAGCTTGCATCACTCTATTAAAGATCATATACTTAATAAAAGCCACTTATATTTGTTTGTCCAGAGCTTTTATCAAACTTCCCAATAGCTGAAACATCTCACACCGATTACTTAAGTGTTGTAGCTACCTCCAAAACCAAAACTCTTAAGACTGACATTTTTGCAGAGGATGGCCCCAGTGGGTATTCAGCAGACCAGAATCACGAGGCTAGAGCGTGGAGACAGGAGTTGTATATATATATAATTAATGCGGCTTACCCGTGTGATGAAAGAGACTAACTGCGTGTATACATAGCTATTCATGTCTCCTGATATAAATGATTATATAGGTTGTAGGAGTGACAAGACAAGTATTTCCACGCAATAAACTTGGCGCCGGTGGCGCTAGAGACGTCAAAGTTGGTACTGTATGCAACTGGGGACGTTCTGCTGCAGTGCATAGCTCTCAATAAGAAGTGAATTAACTTCCTCAGTCAATGTGCCTTTGCGCTACCAATATCGACCCTTGTCAGGGACAGCAACTGTCTTTTAAAGAATCAGCAATTATTATTGGTAGTGTTGCTAGGCAATTCAATGCCTGTTACTAGTCAGTTGAAACTCATCAACGAATTATCAACTCTAATCTCACTCAAGGAACGTGACGATTATATTGACAAACTTAAGGAAGAGAGACATAGGCAGAACAGAAGAAGAGACACTCGTATAGAGGAAGGCAATGACATGGACGATGACGGTGATTGAGAGGGCAGAATACACGTAGACGAAACAGAAAGTAGGTAAACCGAAAACACATTATCTAGGATTTAAGATAGTAGGTATGGGATACGTATGGAAAAACGTAATGTATCGTTCCCTCTAGTAATCCTAAAGAGGTCTACCTAAGGTAAGGGTTGGAATACAGGAGTCCAGGGGCAGCAATGTCTCTGACGACTGGAGCCTACCCCTGATTTATTGGCAAGCAAAACGTAACAACAAAGAGACATGCAAGGGAAGGATGACTGGACAGGTTAAGAATCCCCATGGCCTCGGACCACTTGGCAACAAGTGTAATCCGAGGCCGGCACTAACGGACGACCAGGGCATTGACTGCCCTGAAGGCTGACTGTCACGCAGACACTCATCAAACCCGCAGTAAAAGAATCAAGGACAACGTGTAACACTCAAGCAGTAAACTGCATTAGTGTTAAGTTAGATTTAAGTTAGGTCAAGGAGACTCACTCCTATGCAATGTTACACTATACAATTATTTAATAGAGTTCAAGATATAGGAATAGAAAATAAAATAGAATACCAGGGCTAGGCATATGGCTTAAGACATATATTCATATGTCTATATATATTAATAAATAAAGTCCTAAAAATTTACACCACACTCTCCTTGCTATATATTGAAGAGTGATGTGTTGCCTACCCCCAAGGTGCATACAGCGCCAACGTTGACGTCTTATGGGACTGCCATTTGGACCCCAGGTTCATCGCATGGAGATACCTGTCTTGTCATCCACTACAACCTGTATAATGGTTTTCCTAGATATCTCAATAACCCTATTTATATATATATATATATAACGGTGATAGCAGATAGCCTAATCTAACAAGCTAACAAAAGTAGTGTACTTGTTTAAGTCAACTATAAATCGTGTCTAAATCATATGGTTTGTAGTAAAATTCAGTGACATTTCAAGTGTTTTGTGATGAAATATACAACTCATAAATTAGTTATTTAGAGAACTTGACCCTATTTTGATGACATCTGGAACCCCTTCATAATAGCGTCAATACATTCACCAATTAACGTACTTTAAACATAATTTTTTTTTAGTATTAATAATAATGCTATATATGTAATTTAAATTCACCTTATACAAAAATAATGATAATTAATAAATGGTATGGTGCACCCCACAGACTTTCTCCTGCTGTTATTTTAAAATAAAAATTTACTAAAAACTTGTAAGATTTATGAAACTATTAAAAATAAACATCTTTCACTTGAAATATGGTTTTATAGAATCAATATTTTCAGAACAATAAGCATATATATATATATATATTTCAAGTGAAAGATGTTTATTTTTAATAGTTTAATAAGCATATATATATATATGCTTATTAAACTATTAAAAATAAACATCTTTCACTTGAAATATGGTTTTATAGAATCAATATGCTTATTGTTCTGAAACTATTGATTCTATAAAACCATATTTCAAGTGAAAGATGTTTATTTTTAATAGTACTACAATTTTGCAATGATAAGTTATTTCGTATCTCAAATGGTTGCAGAGAATTCATGGAAATGAGAAAATTTCCCGTGTGTAAAATACCCTCAAATTCGTTTTCATGAGAAAATAAGAATTGCCATCTTGTGTATTATGATAAAAAAAGTCTAGCTACAAATCATTATTTAGCACCACGTCTTACTACCCGACCGGGTTATACGCTTAAGTATTAAGCTAATGGCCTAGGAATTGAGGAGGTTGAATAAGGAGGAAGTGAGCCCACATTTGCGTGGAGGGAGAGTGGAAAATCATTTAGAAAAACCATCCCGAGTGAGATTCGAACCTTGATATCCCCGTCCTCGGCAGTCTAGCGCTAAACGAAACTAACTTGTTAGCCAACTACGCCACTGAAACAGGTTCTAGATATAAAATTTATTCAAAATCATTATAGCAAATTTTGATAAAATAGTTTTTTCCCTTTAGTAAACCACCTTTAATTTTAGGGTTAAATATCCAATTCCAAAATCCCTTTGGGGAGACCTTATCAAAAAAACCACATACCAAATTTTAGCCCAATCGGTAAAATAGTTTTGGCTCTAGCTTGAGGTACAGACAGATAAAGGTCATTGCATTGCGAAAGCCACATTTTTTGTTTCAGAGGTTAATGAAACGTCAACATATTTTATCAAAATATCTAGTTAGATTTTTTTGACTATCACCATACTTTTTCTCTGAGGTGTTGAGAGAAAGTAAAAACACAAAACCTGATTATATAATTGAATCACTACACAAAAGTAATTCACACGACTATTAATAGTCTCTGATAAAGTGACATCATATTATATCAGTGTACACCAGACGTGAAATGGAACCAGTATCCCATGTACCAGTATATGGCTTCCCTCCTCTCTCTGGCCTTCTTCTAGACACTAGTGACGTCACAAAACAAACTATGACGTCAGTGTTTTAGTCGGCTTAGGCTCTCCCTAGCGTTTATGACGTCACTGCCAGAGCACCCACTACCCCGCCCCCCCTTAAAGCCCACGATGCCGCCTTATTGATTTTAGTTCAGTGTTTTGGTGTTTCATTTCATGCGTGAGTCTTGGGTTTGGTTCCGACTGGTGTGAGGAACATGACCCTTTAATTATATCACTCAGGCTTACGTTTCTGAACAAAGGACTCAAGCTGCCCGTGTTAACTGTTGTACTGTACATTCAAACCAGTATCAAATTGACCTTTGAGAAATATGATTTGTACCAAGAGGCTGGAGTTCGACGACTGGCTGACTGGAGATGGTTATACTGAGTTCAACAGATGACTTGAACTCAAGATGTTGGGGATTGATGATTGACTTATACTGAGTTCAATAGATGACTTGAACTCAAGATGTTGGGGATTGATGATTGACTGACCTATACTGAGTTCAATAGATGACTTGAACTCAAGATGTTGGGGATTGATGATTGACTAGACCTATACTGAGTTCAATAGATGACTTGAACTCAAGATGTTGGGGATTGATGATTGACTTATACTGAGTTCAATAGATGACTTGAACTCAAGAGGTTGGGGTTCGATGATTGACTGACCTATACTGAGTTCAATAGATGACTTGGACTCAAGAGGTTGGGGTACGACGTCTGGCTGACTGGAGATGGTTATACTGATTTCAACAGATGACTTGAACTCAAGATGTTGGGGTTTGATGATTGACTGACCTATACTGAGTTCAATAGATGATTTGGACTCAAGAGGTTGGGGTTCGGGGATTGATTGACTGAAATAATTTATTTTATATCTTTGTTTGTTTTTATTATGCAGGTTACAGTTGAATGTAGACAGTAACTTGAGTAATTGAAAGTTAGTATTATACTTATTGTGACACCTTAACCAATATTATGGAAATTTTGAAAGATTCAAGTCTATGCTTTATGTTAATCCCTTGGCACCACAAATGATAGCTCGTAGATTTTCACAATTCTAAATACAGCTAAACATAAAAATATGGTCTTTTAAAATCAAATAGTTACACGATAATGATGCAATAAAGGAGATTAATGTGGGTACCAATTTTGATTAAAATAGGCTAATATTTATTCTTTCGTAAAAGTATATGCCTACTTTGGTCTCACACACCTCAAAGGTCGAATGGCCTAAGGCAACACTCTTGTTGTATACTGGTCTGCTGATGATGGGGTGATTGGGATTCAAATCCCGGTCTGGTCTTCTGATGATATTTTTTCACAAATGGTTTCTCACTCTCTTTCGACGTGAATGCGGGTAGATTACCTATGAAATACCTCCGTCCTCATCTCAATAGCTATTATCATAGATGCATATCTCTTGAAAGACTTGACCTACTTTGGTGGCTGCATGGTCTAACGCGCCACTCTCGCAATAGACTAGAATGCAGATGACGGGGAGATTGAGGTTCGAATCTCGTTTGAGTGTACTGAGGTTAGCTTTCCAAAGGGATTTTACACTCTCCCTCCATGCGACTGTGGGTACACTTGCTCTAAATATAACTTCCCTCAACACTTAAATCATTAGCGTAGCTAGTACATAAGCCTATAACCTGAACGGGTAGTAAGACGTTGTTCTGAATAAAGAAATAAAGAGCAAGAGATGGTGATAAAAACAACTTTGAACTCAACTTTTTTTAATTAGAATCAATTTTTTACTTCTTTCTCACAACCCCCTGGAGATAGGAGGTGTTGTAATAATAAAAATTCAAATTCTAGATTTTTGAGTATGTTGACGTTTTAAGAGCTCCTGGGCCTGAAAAAAGTGATTTTCTAAATGGCGTATGTGTTACTGGAACTGGAGTCGAAACTATTTTACCGATCTGGCTAAAACCTGGTATCTAGGGTTTACACAATGTTCCCCAGGGGAATTCTTGGACTTTTCTGTCTAGTCTTATAGTTCAGGGTAGCTTTCTTAAGAGTGAAAGTATATTTTTCTCAAAATCTGTTTTAGCGATTTTGATTAAAATTCTAGGCACTGTTTAGCTTTATAAACAAAATGGAACATCTGATTCTCATATTTTGATCATTTTCTTGCAACTCCTTGTGTTACGAAATTTTTTATCCTTGTAGAGTAGTAGGACTTTTAAAAATAAACAACTTTTATTTGAAGTATTAATATTTTATAAAATAAACATTTTCCCAGCTATAAGCCAAAATAAATATTTAAATAGAGCTTTGGGAAATAGGAAGTTGAAAAGGCATAGGACAGAGAATATGTTTTTGTAACAGTGTATATTAACTATTTTAAATATGATATTTGGTGAAATATTTGTTCCCCGTTATGTTTTTATATCAAAATTTGTATTATTTCGTCACACATATATTATGAGTTGTATGTATACCAAGGGAGTAAAAAAAATGCTGTGCCATACACCGTACCATTTATTTTTGTAATATTAAGCCTCAACGATCATTATTCGTATTTATTGCCAAATAATACTAATCAATTTTTTTAAAGCTATGTATATTCTTGACAATGTTATTATCAGCTGAAAAAAATAATAGTAATGTGTTAATAATATATTATGATAATACAACAATATGTTTGACATTTTAAGAAACCATAATAATAGTTCACTCTTTTGTACATTCAAAATCCTCTGGATTGACTAACAAGGAGCAAACCAACAAATGGTTTGTTTCGTATTTATTCTCTGCGTGACCTGAATACAACTAGCTATGTTCATATCTGTTGAATTTGATTAATCTTTTAAAATGTTGCCTAAACATTAGGGATTTTTTCCCCAAAATACACATTAAGATTTTAAATTTTTACCTTTAACTTTGCATATACTTAATTATTTTCACGCTTTATTTAAGTTAAGCTTCATAATTTTGGTCCAAACACTGTTATTTCACATTTTAAAAATAAAAACTCTTTCTGGATTCTATTTTTGGTTTTGTCTGGTTTAGTTTGGTGCTTAAGAGAATTATTAACATTGTATGTTTTGTTAATCAAGATCAATTATTTCAAACAATTGAATAAGCTTAGACTTGATTATTTTAAAAGGCTCAGCCTAGCTTTCGTGGGCTGTCACCATATATAAAGAATGCATACCCTATGCTATATATAGTCCTAAATATTCACAATAAAGTGGTGTATTATTTGAATTTGGACACCCCTGAGACTAAAATGACGAGACAAAGGAGGATTGAACATTACGCCAGAGTATTTATTGGTGGTTGACTGTTTCAAATTTGTTCAAGATCTGCCAACTATTTCAATTTTTTTTATGGGAGCGATATAAGCACAAATATTATTTAAATTATTTTTATTATTAGATAATTTAAATAATTGGTCTAGAAGTTTCTTAATATAGTTAGAGTTAATAAAACAACGCAAAAATAGCTTACTTTTAAAAGTTAGTAAATTGATATACTGCATTCTAGGTTTATGTGATTAATTTATTGAAATAAATAGTAGTGTAACATTTGTTTTGTGTCAAGGATTAAAATTTAATACTAAATTCTGCCTTAGTTACTATACATCAAACAAATAATTACAAAACTGACTACCATATTGTTAACTTCAAAGCAATGAGAACAATATTTATTCTAACCCCTCTATAACATACGAAAAAAACCCTGTAAAAACTACTAATCTTTCCAACTGGTTTATTCCGTACAAAGTTTGACAAGCTCAGTCCCGACATCTGCGGTTTTTCCTTTGACCAATTGCTCGTGAAACAGGTAGCGCATCGCTTGGGTTAGGGGAGAGGGTCTGCGGACCACTGCAGTCCCTGAACGAGATCAAATTACTGGAAAGCATGGCTCGTTCAAGCGACGGGCATCGGACGAGATAGCGCCTAGCTGCTGTGGGTGGAAAACGGGATAACACTCCTGAGACCTTTAATTAGGTGGGAGGGAAGTTAAGGTGGGATTGAAGTCAGGACGAGATAAGGGGGGATAAAAGTTACCACGAGATAAGGTGGAATTGACGTTACTGAGAGCTAAGATGGAATTGACTTCCCTTTTAGTTAATATGGGATAAAGGTTACTGCGAGTTAAGGTGGAATGGTCGTTACTGAAAGTTAAGATGAAATGGATGTTACTGAAAGATAAAGTAGAATGGACGTTACTGTGAGTTAAGTTGGATTGGAAGTCACTGCGAGATAAACTGGAATAGAAGTCACTGCGAGATAAGATGGAATGGAAGTCACTGCGAGATAAGTTGGATTGGAAGTCACGGCGAGATAAGCTGGAATGGAAGACACTGCGAGATAAACTGGAATGGAAGTCACTGCGAGATAAGATGGAATGGAAATCACTGCTAGATAAGCTGGAATGGAAGTCACCATGATTTTTGGAGGAATGAATGTAATTCTCTATTTATGCGTTATGAATAATTATTTAGCACCGAACTCTCTATTATTATGATTAGAAAGGCCAAAAGTATTATCTTTGAACCTGTAAATTAATTGGAACAATTGTCTAATAAGCGTAATTAAAGGGTAGTT
The DNA here is from genome assembly GCA_902151425.1 of Timema shepardi. Taxonomy (NCBI): domain Eukaryota; kingdom Metazoa; phylum Arthropoda; class Insecta; order Phasmatodea; family Timematidae; genus Timema; species Timema shepardi. Next base: position 177,929 of record CABFVX010000111.1, read on the forward strand.
TTTGAACAGTTATTTTTATTTCCTCTATTGTCGAAATTCAGGTAACTTTTATTGTACTTGCTTGTGGACACCATTAAAATATGACCAATTTTTAAATGATTTTTTAAATTTAAGTGTTAATAATATATCATCTTATTTATTATTTTTCACTTAAAAATATTTCAATCAAAGATTTATTGATAAACCATAATATTTAATCGGAAAGAATTTTCCAACACCTCGCATTTTTTAAGTTTTATCTGTTCTTTGTGTATAAGTATTTGTGAACTTTTAAAATTTGGGATATTAACGTCTACTTTCTAAACATAAATCTGATTATATAAGTAACACAAATACTAGCTTAACATGGTACAAACAAACTTTTAGTAACAAATTCATCCCTAGTACCAGATACCCAGCCGGGTAATAGGATGAACAGATGTGCCTGTGTTGTAATTGCATTTTTCCATTAAGAACTCCTCCCCAGAAACTCTGATAGAAGCTTGGTAATCTAATGGTGATATCCTAAGTAAACTCCCTCTTTCTAGTTTATTTAAATATACGAATACGTTCATCATTATTATTAGCACCGCGTCTTACTACCCGTTCGGGTTACGCGCATTTTCATCATACATAGTAATATGTCATTTGTCGTACCATGGAAGCTACACTAAATTAATTGCGTATATTACATATTGACAATTCCCTTTGAATACTAAGATGTTGGGAGGTACCAATTAGTTCATTATGTGTACAGTACTTTACCTTTCGTCTCATAAAAGTAGAACCGTGGCTTGTGGAAAACGATTGAAGCATCATGACGTCTGTTTATTAGTTTATTTGTTTTGTTGGCTTCTTAATTTTATTAATCTTTATTGAAATTTACGATTCTATATAGGGTAATTTCAAAAGTATATTTTGAGATATTTCCACCCAACATTTATTCTTGGGGACACTAAAATTACAGTGGTTTTATAAAGGATTATAATGACATTAATCCGACACCTTAGCTCAGTCGGTAGCGTGTCCGTCAATCGAGCTAAGTGTGCCGAGGTCAATTCCTGGCATGGCCGAAGATTTTATCATTGGTTAAATGTAGGTTCACCCTTTCACAGTAATGAATTAATGGCTGGGGACTGGATGTTGTGCCTGTCCTAATCTTAAGCTATATTATAAGACATATGAAGCTACGACAGGCCTAGCCAGCCGGTAGTGGAAAATATATGGCTTGAATATAAAAATGATCCAGGACACAGGCTGGAAACAGTAATGGATGTAAATTATAGTGACATTACAAAAACAAATTTCATAGACCTCGTGCCTTCTTTACCGAGCATTTACCAATACTTTAAAATCACCTCAAGTTTTAAAACTTGGTACATATTTAATAATAATAATAATAATAATAATAGTTTCAATTTCCTTTATAATAATAATAACATTAATTTATCTGGTGGAGTTAAGGCGTTAGCTTTCTCTTCCATTTAACACAAACTTTACAGAAAATAATTATTATAGTGACAAAAATATTAAATAACAAAATTACGAATTCCCGTTTCAGTTGTTGAATGATCTGTGGCGTCACACTTGCAATCTACTTAATTGCAGACGACAGGTAGATTGGTGTTAGAATCCCAGTCATGAGCATTGGGATATGGTTTCCTAAATGATTTTACACTCTTCCTACTTTAAAGTCAACCATCTTTATTTTTAGATAGATTGTAATTATGGTAGTAATACAAATGGGCAGTAGGACGTGGTGCACATTTTTTATCTGACTTCAACCATTAAAGTGCTAAAATCATTAAACTAGTTGAATTTTGGAAGAAGTGCAACACATAATTTCTTAAAAATGCTTCAAAGTCACTGAAAGGTGATGCATATAAGATGTATACATACATATATTCATACCTAATCATACCGTTCCCCCGCAGGGTAGGCAATAAATTTACATACATCTTAAAAACCAATAGCTTCGTACTTAATCCATCTCCACTTACTCCCTCCGCACTTCCCTATCCTAGCATACTCCCTTCGATTAATCCATCCCCACTTACTCCCTCCGCACTTCCCTATCCTTACATACTCCCTTCGATTAATCCATATACCGAGTCATACATGCTCGTTTATTCTTAAAGCTTTAAATATTTCTCTTTTTCACACATTCATCTAGAACATTTAACCGTGTCTATCATATCCTAACCTTTACTTTTGATCCACACACTATCATCATATAGGGTGGGACGGAAACAATTAGACGATCTATGCTGAGAAAGGTGATGGACAACGTGCTGAAGTTAGCCTGAAGTCCGGTGAGGCTTACCTTGTTGACATCTTTGAAAAGTGAAAAATTGTATTAGACCTTTGTAGTTTGCTTTTATTTAGCTAGTGAATATTTAAATTTCAAGTGATTAATTGTCTAATTGTTCTGGGCCCACCTAGTATATTTGCTTCTTCACTTGATCCACACTCATCCTCTCAGAATGCCAAAACAACATAAGACGCTTCTTTCACAATTACCTATTGGATTCCCTTTCAAACCGCACTCCTTAAACACCCACTCATTGTTGACTTGGTCCATACGAGTTTTTCTACATATATTTATTGTATATCTCATTCCAACCACATTCACCTTGCTCTTGTGCTTCTTCTGACAAACCCATGCTTCACATCCATGAAAAAAAAAGTTGGCGTTTACATACTTTTATATACTGACAATTTTGTCTCTTTTGATGCTACTTTATTCTTTGCAATAATCCACACACATACAAATACTCTCCAAGTTGCATTCACCCGTCTGTCGATTTCAGCATCCATCATTACAGTTTTACTAAATATTCTGCCCAGATACACAAAGTCGTTCGCCTATTCTAAAAGTTTACCATTTATACTAAATCGATAATAATTTCCTGATACAGCCTTATGAACAGCTATCACCTTAGTTTGGGATATATTTATATGAAGATACTGTCTGTCTGTCACCAAATTCAAACGATTTAATCCATTCTGCAAGCCACTTTCATGCTCAACCATTAATACGGCATCATCTGCATATAGCGGCAATCTCACATTCACATTGTATATTTGCACACCAACCACGTCCTCCAGGAATCCCTCATCGATGAATACATTAAACAACTATGGAAACATAACAAAACCTTGTTTAACACCCTGTTCAATAACAAACCATTTGATAAATGCTCCATCCAACCTAACACACGCTTTACTTCCATCATACACCACCATAATTGCATTTTATAGCCATTCATCCACATCATACGCTCTCAGAACATTCCATAACATATTCATATTAATCCCTCATACGCTTTCTCCAGACCAACAAATGCACAATACACTTTCTTCTTCACTACCAATAATTTATCAATCACTTTTTGCAATGAAAATATTCGTGTAGCCTCTACCTTACATGAAACCACATTGCACACCCCAAATATTGTCTAAAGTTTTTTCCCGCACCTTATCAATTAAGACTCTCCCAGAAACTTTGTCTGGAATACTCAACAAAACTAGTTGCCCTCTGATACATTCACTCTTATTGGCTTTGCCTTTATACAAGGTAACAATGACAGCATTCTTACATTTATTAAGAACATTTTAAATCCCAGAACATCCATTGAACAACTCAAACAATCTGGTAAAAAGTGACACGTCCCCACACTTTAACAGTTAACTTGTGATCCCATCTACGATTGCAGTTTTTCCATTATTTAAAACTTTCATAGCTTTTAACACCTAAGCCTAGTTAATTATTTCTCTAATAATAATACTTTCCATATTTTCTGTTGATATATCTATGTTTTACCATGCATATCCCCACGTTCATACTGATTACCACACTGCTTGTTTAGTTTCCTTTATACACTTGCAGAACAGCTTCTTATATCCTTAAAAATCATTCTGCATTCCTTCTCCTTTTATTCTCAATTTCTTCTTACTTTCCTTTACTATTTTATTTGAATTCTTAATTTTATCTTTGTATATGTCCCACAACCTCTTATCAATTGTTTCACTCTTTACATCAATCATTCGTTTGTACGCTTCTTTCTATTATCTCACATCTTCTTTCACCTCTTCATTCCACCATAAATCTTGTTTTAAGTCTTCCACCACCACAGATCCACACACATATTTCACGCACTCAACTATGTAATCATTTATTCTGTTCGAAGCTCTTTCTATATCATTAGCATTTATTTTAAGCTCGACCGGGGTTCAATCCTCGGTCCCGGCAAATATTTATCTGATTACCAAACCCTTCCTTCACCTCTAACAAGACATCTTGTGAATGTGAGGAATGCCAGGCCTCCACCGTGGTTCGGATTCCACGTTAAACTGTAGGTCCTTCATTTAATCTCACAATCACCCTACCATTACACATTAGCGTAAGTGCGTATAACCCGAACGGGTAGTAAGACGCGGTGCTAATAATAATAATAATAATATTTTAAGCTATTTTCTACTTTCACTCTTACTTGCTTAGTATCCTAGCACTGCTTCCTCACAAAATTCCTACCTAAATCAACTACTGAGATCATTAATAAGTGATACGTTCCATATTCAGCTCCACGCACAGCCCTGGTATTCTTTACTAAATCTATGAGTCCCTCATCATACACCACTAAATCGTATATATAGGTTTATATATAGATTTATCATATAGTAAATTAGAGCTTGGAACAACATTTTCAAAAATAGGTTTTTATTAAACTAATCTAAAGAAGGTGTTTCTTATAAAAACAAGCATATCGTCTTGTGAATCACAAAAAAAAAACCTTTTTAAATAAATGTTTCAAATAAAATAATGCACGTAATTTTTAAAAATCTTCAAATTTTCAAAAACCAGTATTATGTCAATTATCCTAAAATTATTTGTATATAAATATGTACAAAAAACTCTTATTTTGCATAAAAACTAATTATTATTTGGGCCTAGCCATTTTGAACTAATTATTAAGGTTTATTTATGAAATATTTCCCTTTTTAATTAGTCTAAAGTTTACTAACCTGAAATTTATTTATTTTTAAAAATAAACATACAATATTATTTATCATGTATACTAATACCCAAATACCAATATTTAACAAAATCTTTAGTGCTATTTTTTTTTAAATTGCAAATTATTTAAAAAAATCAGTTATCAGAAAACTACTATTAAATTACTCATTTTAAGAAAAACATTTATTATATAATTGTTATATATATATATATATGTAAAAACTTACAAGATAATCATTTTGAATCAAATAGTAGAGTTATTTATAGAATATTTCAAATTTTAAAAATATTTCTCAATAGAAAACTACTCTTAAGTCAAGGATTTGTTTTCCTAAAAACCAGTATACAGTTCTATTTTTATAGTTGAAATCCTCAGATACATATTTTAAACAAATCATTAGAGCCATTTAAGAAATATTTCATATTTTATTAATTCATTCATGTGTGGACTACCCTTAAAAGAAGTTTGACCCAAAAACCAAGTATACAGTGCTATTTGTGAGGTCAAAAACTTAATATATCCATTTCAAACAAAAAAATTTGAGCCATACTCGAAAAAATTGTATTTCAAAAAAATCACTCACCATTAAATCTACCCAACTAAAGATCGTTTCGATTCGCCAAGATTCACTAGTCAAAAACCATTAATTGTACAAGCGTATACTTTCTCCACTTAAAGTAAGGATCATGCCAATGGGTAGGGGTCAAAATAAAATTAAAACTCCCTATGTTTAGCCATATAGCATCTAAATATCTAGTTTGAACAAAGCCATCAAACTGTTTCAGATCTGTGGTCATGAACAGACAGACAGACACACGTAATAATATAAAATCTTTTTTTGGGGGGTTCTGTGGCTTCTAAAACTTAAATTCAATAATATAATCTCAAGATGAACATTTTTCACGATTACTATACTTTCTCTTTAGATGAGAAAGTAAGAAATGATTTGTTTTATTTAACGATTTTAAGTTCTGAAGAAGTTTGTTCATTTTTTAAATCTTTGTGAAATAATGTATTTTTGTTTTGTTTTTTGGCACAGTTTTTGTTGTACAAGATTAGGAGCTAGATGGTAACCTTATTCACAATCTGCCGTACATTATCCTAAAATCATTTCTTGTTTGATTATTATCTAAATATGAGGCCACAAACCCAACCCGGCAAGCACCAAACTCTAATCCTCCTTCCTTCCTAGAAAGTCGAATAAAATGCGTTTATTCAAACTTCGAAACGCGTCAAGTTGTTTATGTACGCCAGGCGTGTCAAACTCATAGCCCATGGGTTAAAAGTGGTCCTATCCTTGATTTTGTGAGGCTCTCGGACCTTATGATGAACCGTAGTGACACAATTCTTATTTTTATAAACGTTGAGGAAATAGACTACACAACATTTGTAAGTTATTCGGCATAGTTTGAAAAATAATGGTATGTGAGTTTGGTGTAACAAATCAGTACTCTTTCTTCGATTAAGATAAATTATCAAAAATTGTTGAATTTGTGCACCCAATATGTGCGATGTTTGGCAGCAATTACGTATTTTAACAGCTTTCTCACATGAAAAGGAAAAATCCCCCGAGGGATTTCAGATTAGAGCGATATGTTTGTAAGCAATCATAAAAAATGACTTTGACATATGGTTTAAAGCCCGACATTAACACCAGCGTTGCAACATTAACACCATTGTTGGAAATAAAAGATTCAAAATTAGTTTGAATCATTGTTTTATATGTAAAAAATTACTAAGATGAAGTTTTTTTATCTTTAAAATGAAAATACAATTTTCTTTCGGAAATGTGGCCCATATCAGTATTTTGTATTACCAATGTGGCCCTTATTATTAAACGATTTTGACACGCCTGATGTACTGTACGTCAAGTATAGCTGAGAGCGTTAAATACGTTTTGACATATTATAAAACTCATCAAAGATAATAGATATTAACAAACTAATTAAATTACGATCTTTCCTCATACTACCTCCTCTTGCTCTCTAGCTACGAGTATAATGAAGAAATTAATAGAATATCAAGTACAGATATTATGAATAATAGGTTTCGGCATAACACTATTATTAGAATGATTTCCTTGCCAAAACCATATTTCCGGATTTGATAGATTAGGGGTTGTCCTTAAATTACGTAAGGTTTTATTGGGGGGGGGGG
>CABFVX010000111.1:185343-209451 GCA_902151425.1 Timema shepardi
GTAGGGAGGGGGCGTTGAGACTCATGAAAAAAATCATAACGTGAGATTAAGGACGGCCCTATAAGGCGTGGTATTGAAGTGTTTAAAACTAAGTGTTTTATCTTTGTTTCAGAAGAACCCCACACAAACTTTGCGAAACGCCACCTCTTATCTCGTTCAAGTGGATAAAAACGGTAATAAAAAGCAGGCGGATGCAATGACCGAAATGGGAACTGGTCATAAACTACTATTCCTTTGAACAAATGCAAATTATTGGTATGTTATCAAATTATCATATTACATACATTTTCATATTGGTTATCATAACTTAAACTGAACATCATTAAACGTCCATTAAATTATTTTTTCTATAAAAAATCATCACACACTATTATTTACCAAGTAAACTTCTCCTCGTATGCTCATTTTGAATAAAACTGTTGGAGCCATTTTATAACCACTTAAAATATTCAAAAATAAATCATTTGTAAAGTACCGAATTATAAACTTTTCTCCAAAACACAATTAGAGCTATACCATAATATTTACTATGTAGAACACTGTTTGGAAATATATTTGGAACAAATTTATTAATTATTTAAGAACAATATAAAGTTGTTTTTTAAAAAAACTCAACTTTAGAGCTATACATGAACTAACAACGTATTCCACAAGAATTTCCATAAAATATCTAAATAACAAATTTGAGCAAAATTCCTAAAACTATTTCAGCTGTAGCCTTTATAACTTGCCCTTAATATGCGAAAACCTAGTCTGGAAACTGGACGAATTAAATTCCAGAATCTGATAGTCATAAAACAATGTTTAGAAAAGCAGATAAATGGTTCATTTATTTCCTTCTGACAATGAATTCCCGCCCATCAAATGGACAATATCGGTCCCACCACATTTCCCAATGGGAAATAAATTGGACAGAAGAATAAACCTTAATTAGTTTCCTGCTGTTACTCTTGACTTCGTTCAACACCACGTGTAACTGTTTATATTGGGGGGGAGGGGAGGTTGTACTGAAAAATAGCCTGCTCTACAGTTTCTTTGTGTTAGACTAGTGAAGCCCATTCTTTGACAGCTGTTTCTCTGTAGTCTGACAGTTATTTACAAACGAAGCGCCAGATTTCAACTCGTTTCTTTTGCATTTAGGGAACGAAAGCGAATTCAGTTTTCCAATGGTACATTATGTATCTTACCAAGAGTAAAACTAAGGACTCTTATCCCAGTGAACACACGCTATACGTATTGAGAAAATTTGTTGACATATGAAGGAAAGAGTAAATAACACACCTCCTTCCTCGAGCTGGCAGGAAAACTTAATTGGAAAAATCATCTACCATCATTTTGTTTTCCCGGTTTTATTTTCAACACAAAACTTACTAGCCATCCAGGCTATTCACATTTGTATCACGCTAGCGTTGTAGGAATAAGTATGATATAGTTTTAGAGGTATTGTACCTGCATTTGCATGGAGGGAGAATACGCACGAAAACGTTTAGAAAAATCCACCCAGCAGGGATTTTAACCCTTATCCCCCATAACAGTTAAACCAGATCAGATTACCAGATTGATTTGTCTGCGTGTCCAAGCGATGTGGTCGATGCTTTTATTATTTTCGTTGAATTGACTTCACTGTTTTACCCGTCAAACATACACTTTCCAGTAACCTGGTTCGCTGGTGGAATGGTCTAAGGTAAACTTGCAACCCTATTACTGGATTTGTGTAGCCCATGTACCTCATGACTAACCAACATAAAAATTAAGCCTTTTTATAAAAATAATAAAAATACAACATATAAATTTAAGTGATATCTGAGATTACGGCATTGTTTGAGGAAATATGGCATGTGAGGTTGGTATATATACCAAGTTTGCACTCTTTTTTTAGACAAGAATCAACTTTCAAAAGTTTTTTTATTCATCCGGATTCAATATTTAATCAAAATCGATAAAACGGAATCCGAGAAAATGACTTTTTTCTTTGTTCGCCCTTCAGTAAACTATCCTTAATTATAGAGTTGGATATTTAATTCCAAGAACATCTTGGGGGAACCTTATTAAAACCTTATATACCAAGTATGAACCTGAACGGTAAAATAGTTTTGACTCTAGGCTGAGATACAGGCACACAGGCAGAAATGAGGAAGAGAAATAAAGAGGAACTGCATCCAAATCCTTGTGGTGGTATGGTAGGAAACCATTGAGGAAAAAATACCCTCGAGAGACTTGGCAGTGATTCAAACCCTTATTTCTCTGTCACCAGCAAACAAGACAAGCTGATCCTGAAATCTATTCCTCACGCTCACTTATGCGGGTTTTACGCTTATAAATAGTTATAATGACTTTGGTTTAAAATGTTGGTTCATGGGAATACAGTGGTCTTGTTCTTAGATGTAGCTGAGAGCCCAATGTTCATTGATTTTTAACAAGCTGCTGAGTGCTCGGATAGCCCAAATGAAACTTCTTGACGTCATGTTCTGCCGGTCTGGCACATAAGGTTCTGTCAGGTACAGTACATATTCACTCGATGCGGCAGTGTGTTCGAAATGGGCGCTCGTCCAAGATCCAACACGGTGAACACCACACGGGTCAAGGTTTAATCATCCGGATAAGGTTTGTTTACTCCTTCTCGTGGATATTAATTAGACACTTTAGACATTAGTCTGTAGCAAGCGTCAGGAAAATAAATATACACAACAAGGAAAGATAGTGTGTTGGTGACCATAATTCCTTTATCAAATTTGTTGGCATGTAAACATATTAAGAGCAAATTATTAATATTGTCAATTTTTTCATTTATTTGAGGTATTTAAGGTGCATTTTCTGAATTGACTGATTATATCAGCACAAGATCTATAGACTAATTTAAATCTATAACAGTTACAACACCCAGCCCCCGCCCGTAGATTCATCATTGTGAGAGGGGAAATCACGTTTCACCATTGCTACATTTTTCAACCATGCTGGGAATTGAACTCGGGACCTTTATCTCAGTAGACAGACATGCTACTGACTTAGATAAAGTGTCCGAATATAAATGTTGCCCGTTTGGTTAAGTGTTTAGAAATGTTGGCCGCAGCTCTGGGAGCTCTGGTTCTATCCAAGGGACACTGGTTCCATCTCAGACCCTATGGTTGACTTATAGGTTACAAGAATTATTATTATTATTATTATTATTATTATTATTAGCACCGCGTCTTACTACCCGTTCGGGTTATACGCACTTACGCTAATGTACACATTCACAAGATGTCTTGTCAGAGGTGAAGGAATGGTTTGGTAATCAGATAAATCTGTGCCGGGACTGAGGATTGAACCCCGGCTGCCAGCATAGAAGTCTGACACCTTACCCCTAGACCGCCAGGTCACCGTTACAAGAATTATTGTTTTAGGTTAGGTTAATTTCTAAATCATGTTACTGATTCTTCAGTTTTTTTAATCAGCGCATCTTACAACTGATTTAGATAATGAAAGGCTTCTTGATGTCATACAAAAGTAGTTAAGGTCTTTAAAAAACGGCATTGAGCTGTTGATTAGCAAAAATCTCCAAATGTCTGAATTGTTGCTATGCTTTAGGGCCACTACAAACTCTACTATTTAGACAAGCAACAAAGTTGACTAAGCTGATTTTTCTCTTAAGTAAAACGAATAGCAAATGATATTGTTTAAGCTTCATTAATTATAATTAATAAATTAAACTTGAACCTGAAACGATCCAACCAAACACGCTGAAAGCAAACTATCTTATCATTAATAAAAACATAAAGTTTGTTGGGCATTAATATTTGTCCGAGCTAGTATTTAGGAAGGTAGAATTTTAAAGGGGATGCACCCATATTTTTGTGGATTGAGAGTAGGATAAAGGCTAGGAAAAACAACTTCAATACACCTTGCTGGTGTAAGTGTGGTGTTGTATCCTAGAGTTGGATATCCTAAGGGGACAAAAGACCACAAGTATATCATCTGCCCAAGCTGATACCTTTGAAACACTACTGCAAGGGTCGTTTTAACTATATCCGTTTTGTGTCTGTGTATTTGTGTACGAAAGTGTCTAGAGTCAAAATGTCCTTTGATAATGACATAAACTAACGTCACAATGAACTAAACACGCCATTCCTTGGACCCGAGAATCTGGCCTTGGGGAAAAATATAAATAGCAGATAAAATAACTATTTGTAAATTTATATAAACAGTTTGCAATTTTATTGCAGGTAATTTGCATTAAAAGAAAATTAATTTACAATTTCCTACTTTTGACTCAGCAGGTAACGATATTGAAACCAGTAGGTTATGTTTTTTTTTTAATTTAGAGAATTAAATGGGAACATATTGAGTGAACTGATTATTTAACCTCATTACTTACAGGCTAACTTAATTCTATAAAAAACGCAACACCCTGTACCTCAAACTTTAGTTCATAAACGAGTAAGGCGATCTCCAATACTTTTATCAATACATTTTTCGGTGATGCGTGGAACCAAATAAGGGACCTTTATCTCTTTAGGCAATCACAATATTAGCTTAGCTTGAAAAATACATGTATAGTAAATTATAATAAAGCAACATTCAAAATGTTATAATGAAAAGTAATAATTTGGTATTACTGTTTTAAGGTGCCTTTATAAGCGTGCTGTTGTAGCCTAGAGTTGAAATACCCTCGGAACATGAAACGAGTCTAATATTTTTACCCTACCACACCCGTATTCGAACACCAACCTCCTATCACCAGAAAATCAGACTAGACGAATCAACATTTTGTCTATGTTCTAACCGATGTGGGTGTGGAGATAATTTGGTTGTCGCTCCAATATTTATTTCTGTTGTGACTATAAAAGGTAAGGAGTTTAGCTTCTCAATAAATTCTTACTGAATATGAATGTTGAAAATTTGTTCGTAATAACTCAAATGTAGTCCTCGGCTCTTCCTAATCTGGTTTTCGAAATTAATCTTGATACTCAGCCAAGTTTCTCAGGGTTCAAAACGTATACATTTAAATGACTGAATATAAAATTTGTTTCGATAATTATAAGTATTAAGTTCTCGTCTTTCCCCCTCCTCCTCTCGTTCGCTCTACAGAATTTCAGTGGTGGAGCGTTTCTTGCTTGATGGGGCTTTAACAACATTAACTTTCGCTCAATTGTTTACCTCCTTCTCCTAGACCCAAGATCAGTGTCGTGTTAATTAACCTGATGAGGCATCATTTTCTCCGGGGCTCAGTGATTATCTTATCTCAATTCGTTCATAAACTATACCTTGTTATCATATCAAGAAACTCAGATAATTAGGCGAGCAATTAGCACGTCTGATCATGACCTAGGAGGACGTGGTTTGAACCAGACTTTTGGATTCGATTTTTTTTATCATCGAATATTTCATATTCTTTCTCCAGGCAATTAACGTTTGAATTCCTTGAAAATCCTCCCATTTAGTTATGCTCTTTATGGATGAATGGCTTACAGCACAGATATCCTTTTCAACCTGTTGCATTAGCTTAGATAATTTAAACTAGCTGTAACCTCTTGTAGAACTTTTTACCCTCTTCTTACTGTTCGCTAAGATTATAAAATCAAGTTAAGTTCCAACTAATTGTGTTTACAACTGATATCCCTAGTGGAGGTGTAATAACGCATTACTAAAGGCTTTATGTATGATTACCCGCCTTGGTGGCGTAGTTGGCTAACGCGCGAGTCGCGTTTTGCTCGACCGCCGAGGACGGGGAGATCGAGGTTCGAATCTTGGTCGGGTGAACTGAGGGAGGTTTTTCTTAAATGGTTTTCCACTCTCCCTCCACGTAAATGCGGATTCACTTCCTCTAATTCAACCTTCCCAAATCCCAATCCATTAGAGTAATTAGTACTTAAAGCGTATAACCCGAACGGGTAGTAAGACGTGGTGCTAAATATTATTTATGTATGATTGTTGAAGCTAAATATGCACAAAAAAAATCTTTTAAACTCTGAACAGTAGTCCGAAGGATTATATAATATAAGTTATACACCAAAATTATTATAATTTGTGCCTAATTGTGTTTCAAATTTGGTTGAGTTCCACTTATTAGTTCAAAAGCTATTGGGTACAGACACACACACACACACACACACACACACATATACGCGTTCCATCACATTTAACATATTATATTATGAAATTATCTAGCCTCACCGGGTCTCGACTCGGGACTCGTCGTTTGAAGTATGATGGTTCAGCGCTCATGAACACAGGCGAGGATCCTCAATTATTCCCGGATCAAGCTACAATAGATTTGTAAGCATTATTAAGAGTACCATCCATGAGAGTGAAAACTTTGTCAATGACATGTTTGTGTCCGATCACCTGGCTCCAATGTACACAGAGGACCCATTCACGTATATATTTATAGCGCGATGTGAACGTACGTAACTTCTAATACATCCCCACATGTGTTGGTAGACACACACACAAACACACACCCTTCTGTTAGGTGTGTGGCCAAGGAGACCTGGGTTCTACACTGATAAGTCAAGCGCTCTAGTGATTGAAAATAAAGGCCCCTATATGAATTCCAAGCATGCAGCGAGTACCCTCACACCTAGCTTAACCAATAAAAACGCTTCCCATGGACTTAGTCCGTATTATTGGTTAACCAGGGTATGCTAGAGTTGGGTTGTTCCAAAGAGCATAGCTACCTTCCCGATTCCCTCTGGGGAGAACCTCCCACCTTTAAAAAAAACCCCACCCCATCCCTCCATTGGCCTCCCGGCTCACGTCTGCTTGACTAGATACTTCCTAACAGCTTCCCAAACTTTCGGTAGGACTGAGAGTCTTGTGGACGTACAAGCGGAGCAAGAACTCGAGAGACAAGAATTATTTCCATGTAGCAGCTCCTGTATACGTTTGTACTGATACCTGAGTAGGCGGTGCTGAGGTTTAATGGCTAGTTATAGGGGGTGTTGACCAAGGTTAGGCTAGCTCTCTAGTCATATCATGCAATCAGTTTGTTGTTTTATTCACCACTTGCTACAATTCATCCGGTACCGCATTATGGTACGCTAGTAGAGTAGAAATAAGTAAAGTAGAATTGTGAGGGCATCCAACCAAACTTGGGAGGAGGGAGGGCGGAAAATTATCTAAGAAAATCACCTGCTGAACACCCGGCAGAAATTTGAACCCTTATCTCCCTTTCACCGGAAAAAAAACAGATCAGTCTAATATTCATTCCATATTCCCAACGATTAAATTAGTCTATACTTATAAAGTATACGATGAATACTTATAAAAAATACAGTATTTGGTAATGGACTTGTATATTTTCGCTCTAACTTCAAGTAGGCCCATAGACACATCTACATTTAGTCAGTCTTAGCGTCTAGTAAGTCAAATAAGTATATGAATTAACAAACACAAAGTAGAATAAATATAGTCGGAAATTGATTCCACGGTTAATAAAGTGTATCTACGCTGCAGGACGGAGTTCAGTCTTCATCGTGTACACTCGCGAGGGAATTCCCACGAAGCAGGCAAATTCTTAAGCAATATTTTGAAATAGACCCTCTAAAAAACTGTCTGATTAGGTTAACTTGTTAAAAGAGCCCCAAATAAATCCTGACGCTAAGACATAAGTAAGACTAAACCAGCAATTACAAATGAAGGGTATATGCGGAAAACGGTGAAAATTAGACAATCATGAGAGCTTTCTAGTGCACTTTATATTAGGTTCAAAATAGGTATTTCATATTTAAATTAATTAAAAAAGTATTTTCTGAAGTCCTTATGGGGCTTGCGACATAAAAGTTGTCATGGTAAGTGTGTGTTGTGTTTTCCCCTGTATCCTTCAGTTGCTAGTGGCATCCATGTTGAACAGAACAAATAAAACGACACTCGTTTAAATACATATGACATAGTCGCTTGTTCCACTGAGAGTATCAGGCACATTATGATAATTTGATGTCAAGAGAAGCAGTTAAACTCCCTTTGGCAGGATGTTCCTTACTACCTCAGGATTGTAATTATCTAGAAGACACGATTTAGATGGTAATTAACAAATGTATACACTGCTAATTAAACATTACCTCAATTTATCATCTGAGGGGCACCATTATTGAAAACTGTAGGAACGGCTGGGGAGGAACTTATTAAGATATGTCAACTTTATGGCAGCTTTATGACACAATAAAATAGCGGATTTAAGAAGAAAATAATTCAAAACTTCCTATTTTATTACAAATATTTGGAATAAATTAATTATACTACCAAAATATACAAAAATTTAAAGGGAAAAGAACGTTAAATGCTTGATTTTAAACTGAAAATCAAGGTTTATATATCTATTTAAAACAATGCTATAATTTTTACTCGATTAGATGAAAAGATATTATAATCGTGATAATTATCGAGATTATGGTGAATTGTGACGTTTTATGTGACTCAAAATATTGTCTCTCTCTTTTCTTTCTGTGTGCCCCTTTATTTGCCGTTAACTAGGGATACAGCTGATGTCGTTAGTTGTGAAGGCCGGTTCACACAGAACGCTAAGCCAAACTAATCTAAGCTATGCCTTGCTACGCCACGCTATGTTTTTTCCTATTGCTGGCCGGGCAATTTTTCCATCTCCCATCTTGAGCCATCTTACGTTGCGTATGCGCAAAACGCAACTTGGGCTCCGTGTTGAACAGAAGCGGTGCTGTTTTGGTGAAAATTACTCAAGAAGTGTTGAAGTTTTGTTTTCAGTTTGTTCCACGTGTAATTAAGTAGTATTCTATTTAGGTTTTATATTTAATATCTTTTGTGAAAATGAAAGCGTTAATTGAACTAGTCAAACCTCCACCTCCTAAATTTTCTTCATATTTCAAAACAGAAGCATATTTTCTTCCTCGGTACCATCATCTGAACTTAAACAAGACATTTAGGAGAACGCATCATAACTAAACTTCACTGGAGCAGACCAGAAAGAAACGGCTCTGAATTCGGGAGTGGAAAGAGGGACTGTGGCTTAGCTTAGCTTTGCAATGAGTGGGAAACCAAACTGACAGCGTCTTAGCACATAACTTAGCTTAGCTAAACATCCTGTGTTTATCGGCCATAACTCGTTTAAACTTTATATTTAAATGGGGTATGATCATAACTCAAGATTAAACTAAGATTTTAATACTAGCTGTAAAATTAAGGGTAGTTTATTGATAATTTATTTTTGAAATTTTGAAATTATTTGAAAATTATTTTAACAAATTTGTTAAGAATGAGTATCTGGGGAGTGTTTAATATGATAAATAGCACTGTAAACTTGTATTTAAGAGAACAATAACATTTAATAGTGGTTTACTGATGATTGGTTTAGGACGATATGATATTGTTTGAAAATGGCTCAAACCATTTTGTTCCACATGTGTATCTGGGAATTGTTTTACATTATAGATAGCACTATATACTGTGTTTTTTTTGCAGAAAACTATATCCAAGGGAAGTATACTAATGGCCAATGTTTTTAAATGTTTCTACAAGCTATTTGAGAACTTAAGTACGATTGTGAAATACCATTTATTTATGTTTTAAACAAATCTACAGTTGTTTAACACACGGCATCAGGAATATATTATTTGATCATATGTTTCTAGATGTTTGGTTTCTGAGCCTTGAAAAGATTTCAACAGAAGCCTCGCCATTTGCTCACTTTGTGGTGGCTGTAATCTTACACACTCTGTGAGTGATTGTTCCACAAATATTTAGGTGACACAACTTACAAGCTCCAAAAATATACATTTGTGAGATTTTAAGGAAAGGAAAAGGAGTGGAGTGTTTGAGCCACATAATTCTCCTTAGCATAACCACCCTATATCAAAATAAGTAAATTTTAGAATAAATTGCATATTTCCACTTGTTGGTAACATAAATTCATAAATACATATACAAAAAAAAATTCTAAGCCTACAAAAATTTTCCTGTTAAACCACTCATATTTTATCGACGCAAGCATAATAGAACAAACTGTTACTGGCTTGAAAAACATGGTGTCCTACAGAGATCCCGTGGTTAGTGAGGCTGACCACAAGGAAATCAGGGAATGTTTATAGTTTTTAAATGTTTGTTTTTGAACCACGCAATAACTAAGGTATTATTGGGTGATTCTGTCTTGTGTAAAGATTTTTTGTAAATTGTGTAACCGATATAGTGCTAATAAAGAATGGACTTAGTGCATCCTATCACCAACATAAGAAATCGAGAGGATATTAAACTTTGGTGTAGTGTGAGGTCTGTTAGCTATTCTTGAGGTATATTATGTAATAACTACATAATGTGGGTAGAATTAATAAATAAATATCTGTTCTAGAAGATGATTATGGATTGAAGTATGGACACTAATTGTATTAAAGTGGGTTTTACACTCTAAAGTATTCAGTGGCAAAGATATCAAAATTAGTTTTAAAAAAACCATATTTTTGTTCCCTTTCCTACACAAAATTACACAAATTTACAAGTATATATACTTTTTTATAAAGAGAAAGAAACCAATTTTCTGCGTTGTAAAATAAGAAAGATAAATAAATAGAAACTAACAAACAATGTAGGTATGGATGAAAAAAATGTGATAAAATATTACCCTTGTTTGAATTTGTTTTTCATTTTACTTATTTATATTTAGTAAATCAATAAAAATATTTTTAAAAAAAACCGTTTCACATGTTTTTTGAACCATAGAAAGATTTTTTTTAAAGGCCTAAAAATATAAAATAAATAACATATAAGAACATTGTGTGATTACATTTATTTGTTTGAGATTTAATTTTTTTAAACTAAAATGTGTTGTCTTAAAGTCAGGAGATTTGTGTGTATTATTTAACTCCCGAATCATTGCAAGGTTAACATTAAACTTACCAGCACGTAAACCTTCACAGTTTGCTTTGTGTTTAATGGAGTGCAAGTTTCCTAAATATTTGGTTTGAACTGCAATAACTGAATCTTCACTAGAAATAAAACTTCACCTTGAGAAAAATATAC
Organism: Timema shepardi; assembly: GCA_902151425.1. NCBI lineage: Eukaryota > Metazoa > Arthropoda > Insecta > Phasmatodea > Timematidae > Timema > Timema shepardi. The sequence goes on from CABFVX010000111.1 coordinate 196,306, forward strand.
AATGTTTATAGTAGTGAGAGAGAGAGGTCTAATAGAGATATAGGGTATTTCAGAATACAGGTAACTGTGAAACAAATTACTTATGTTTTGTCAAAATGTCTTAATATCCGTTTGGTTTATAAGCATAATATTAACTAATTAGGCTAATCTTTTTTATAAATTACATGATATAGATTGAATTTAGAGGAAGTGTACTAGTATTTGCACGTAGATAGAAAGAGAGAGGGAGAATTTAAAAATCATTTAGGAAAAACACCCTCAAGACACCAGAATTATAGGCCCGATTCCCTCCCCCCACCATCACAGATAATTCTATTAGGAGAGTGATGCAAATTACGAGTTTTTAGTAAACTTATAATTTCTACTTTACACTTTAATATTTCAATACTAACATTAATCTTTAATTTTTATGAGTAACCAAACCGTTCTGTTGCTATTATTTTAAAAATTGGACTATTCCTAGCAAAAAAACGTAAATTTGTCATATTAATTTGTGCGCCACTCACCCAATAAAGTTACAAATCTAATATATATATATATATATATATATACTTGGTTGTTAGTAAACATTAAAATATTGAATTATTTTTCTTATAAATAGGAATATATTTTTCAAAATAGTTAATTTCCGTTTACTTTAAACTATTTTTACTAATATTTTGAAAATATCATCGTATTAATTTTTTTAGCACCGCATCTCACTAGCCGCTTGGAATACCGGTCTCGTATTACTTATACGCACATATTTAAAAAATATAAGATGTGGTTTTTCTGGCCAAAAATTACTTAAATGTTACATTTAAAGGGGTGGACATTTATTAAAATGTATCCTGACATAATTTACATTTAGTAACTTTATAGAAGGCTTAGTTGGTACCATATATAGTATTTCATGATCATCCAGAGTTAATATAGTTATTATTTAATTGTATATCCATGTATTTTCACATTCAAAACAAAAATAAAACTTAGCAAAGTGACAGTCCCTTCAATGTGTGGTTTTTCATAATCACATTAATGTCCTTGTCATGCACTGTTGCACATTGATCGTGGCTTGGCGAGTTTTGTGTTCGGTGACGTGGACAATCCAATTACCCGTGTTTAATGTCAATTAGAGTAGTAAAATATCACAATTTTATAATAATATAATAATGTGACCAAAATACTTTGGTGTTTGAAAATAAAGTGTATTCTCTGCTTGGCATGTGGTGTTCTCTTCACACATTTCCTCAGGTAGAGGCAGACATCTCGTTTCACTTGTGTAATTTGGCGTGTTTTTCATGAACATAATATTATATTACCACGCAACTTACTAACTAACTGAAATTTTAAATAATATTACTGACAAAATTGTGGTTAAAATAACATTTTATTTTGTTACACATATTAAATCTGCTGCGCATCATGGCAATGTTAGTCTGTATACAACAAAACAGGAAATATTAAATAAATAGCAAAATAATTAGTTCCAGTGTTCTAACAGTTTGTGTCAGAATTATTTCTTTTATTGCTAACATTTTCACTACTAGATCAAGTATTATAATAGCTACATATTAACAAAATGGAGAAGAAGAGTTAAGGGGGCGTACCATAAAACCAAACAAGATTAAACGGATGCCTTTATTCACGATCCTGGTAGCAGGTGAGCCCTGTGTTTTGTGTGTGTGTGTGTCTGTGCCACGTATTATTTTCCACGTTCCCACATTTTAATAAATGTGTTATAGAGGAGGGTAGTACAATTAAGAAAAAAAATTATTTCCATTTGGGTAGAAAATTATTATTACTATTAGCACCACGTCTTACTACCCGTTCGGGTTATACGCACTTACGTTAATGTGTAATGGTAGGGTGATTGTGAGATGAAATGAAGGATCTACAGTTTAACGTGGAATCCGAACCACGGTGGAGGCCTGGCATTCCCCACATTCACAAGTTGTGATTAATACACGTCTTGTCAGAGGTGAAGGAAGGGTTTGGTAATCAGATAAATCTGTGCCGGAACCGAGGATTGAACCCCGGCCACCAGCATAGAAGTCTGACACCTTACCCCTTAGACCGCCAGGTCACCGACTTGGGTAGAAAAAGATTTGTAAATATTTTAGGGGAAAACACCCTCAGTACAACTAGCCATGTTTCAAACCCAGATCTACTCGTCAAATATAAATCATACAAGATAGGATAGTGATGCCTTCTCCAGCGTTTACACGGCAAATTAAAACCATAAATAAATCTACAAAGCACGTAAAGCGTTGGACACATATGACCCACATTTAGTGAGGAGAACATTTACCTAAAAATTGAAGCTGAGATCTTCTAACGAATAATGGCCTTAATCTAATCTGACTTCTCCATAGCTTACATTCTAAATAGTAGCTTTCCCATATGTGTATAATAAATGTACTAGTCTAAAAATGTTGTCTTTAATTGTTTGTGAAAATAGTTCTGAGCTATTTAATTAATTACAAGAATATTTTATAATGCCGAGTACTGAAATGTATATTTGGCTTAATTGACTCTTAAATAAAACTAAAACGGATATTTAAGCTAGTAGTTCTTAGCAACGTGGAAACCAAAAGCTTTGCCTAAAAATTCAGGATTTCACAACATTACCTGGTTTTACCTTATACATCCCTTATATTTCAGGTTTACATAACATATGAATAGTAGGGCAGTGGCACAATAGATAGTGCGTTGAACCTGGGGCTACAAGAGCATTCCCCCAGCTGAAAATAGGTTGGTTTGACAGGATGGCTCCATATAATTCCTTTATTGTCCATGCTGAGAATGTTTGATAAAATGTAACGCCCTCGTCTAGTTTTATTAGATTATTTAGTTTAACTAGCTGCTAGTCAGTACTGGCACTAGTCTCCCTCATGAGCCTGTTCTCTTGAATTAAATGGTTATATGATATATCTACGGATAGCCATTCCTGGCACTATTCCCCCTCCATGTCCCGAGACTAGATAACTCAGGCTGGTGAGAGACAGACCTGGAACAAAAAGTGGTACTCACCCTTCTCTTTCTCATGTCGTGGGGGTGGTCGCCGTCGCAAATGACCCTCACTGCACCTGTCCTGGAAACAGCCCGGAACAGTTCCTCTGAGAATGGTCCGAGGCTGCTGGAGACTGGCGCAGTGACCGATGCACCATAATAACTCCTAAGTCGGTAGGTTGTTGTACTGGGTACGCCGCAATGAGGCGTCGAAACTGAGAGACGCCGCTCGGGGGCCGCGAGGGTGTGTTGGTCTCACAAGAATGTCATCATCCTCCCTTCACGCACCGTCATCTACTTCCGGTCAACATTCGTGAGACGAGACTCAAACTGGCTTCGATACAAACTCAGCAGACAAATCTAATGGTTAAAAAAAAAGCGCACACACACAAATAAATAAAAAAGTAACTTATTATTTACGAAAAAAAATAAACTAATGATATACTAGCGACACCAAACGGGCACTGCATGTAACTGGACGATGGGTTTGGCAGTGGGGCAAGCTGATCGAGTGAGGAGTGAAGGTAAGGGGGGTAGTTGAGCTGCGCGGGCAGCTCTCCAGTACCTGCCGCGCACGCGCCACGACAACTAATTGGGTCGGGTCGCCATGGCTACGTCCACTGTTTTAGTCGCAAAATGCTGGTGCCTCTTGGGGCACCTTCTACCCCCACCCATCCCCAACACCTTTCTTCGTCAAACTCTTCCATCCCCTAGTTTTATTGGGGTTAAAGGGGGTTTGCGTGGATATATTCACCCCTAGCTTTGACATGTTGGTGTTTCCTTGGTGCATTTCTCCATTTGCAACTCAGGATATAAAACGTTAAAATCAGAACAAGACTACACAATTAATAAATGTATTAAATTATATACGATTAGTTACTTGGTGACCTAAATTACATAATCTTGGGGAAAAGTATTAGGACGACTTTTAATCAAATCTACTTCGCATTCATTGAAGAACGAATGGAAATCATTCCCTGTGTATCTGGGGGGGAACTGAATTGCAGTTTATCTACTATGATTTATGTATATTATAGCTCATCCAATCTTACATCCTTATTTTTTTCTTGCATGAAACTATTTTTGTCTCGTCAACTTCAGTTGGAGAACACCCGTAAAAACTGTGAAATTTTTATTAGTATCCATTCGTAATCTTCCGAGACTAAGAATAATATCAGCATCAAAAACAGATTAAATCTGTAAATGTCTGATCATTCAAATTATTATTACTCTTACCAAAATGTTTGAACTGACATTCACATTTAAAAAAATGATAACATATGTAAGACATATGTAAGTTGTATTATTTAAACTAAGACAAACTTTTGCACTAACTCAATTTCCTATGAAAACATAGCGATAAATTTCCCAGTAATTTAATTTAAAAAAACAAGATCAACCGATTAGTTTGTAAATATATCAAATAGCCTTTCTGGAATTTGAGTTTAAAATCCGACACTAATCAGTAAAAATGTTTTTTCTAATTGAATTTCAATATATATATATATTTGAAGAGGAACAACATTAAACTTTATAGCACTTATCCGGTAACTTACAAAATAACCAACGTAATACATTGAAAATTGTATTCCCGTGTGTGTGTTTCCATCTGTGCGCAAACCACGTAGCGCGTATAACATAATACATATGTTAACAAACTTCAAAGTTGTACGTCAAATTTCTTGAAAACTTTCTGAAAGCACTCGCTCGTTTGTTTTTATCTTTTGTACTGAACTTTTGTTGCATTAGAAGTTCTGATAAAGTTTAGTTACGAGTTCTCACTACTGTACGTACATAATATTATGTCCAATATATACCGCTATTAGAGTAGTCTACTATGTATAAACATTTGAATTTTTTTTTTATATAATCGAGTTCTACTACCCGTTTAGCCTATACGCTTATGCACTAATCACGCTAGTGGTTTTAGGGATTAGGAAGGTTATATTTAGAGTAAATTTACCCGCATTTGTGTGGAAAAAGAGAGAGAGAGTGGAAAGCCATTTCGAAAGATCATCCTCAGTTCACCCGACCGAGATTCGAGCCATGATCTTCCCATCATTGGCAGGCTAGTTAAATGCGAAATTAGCACGTTAGTAGACCATACAGCCGTCGAAGTAGGTCACATTTGAATTAAAACAGACATTAGACATGGGTTATAGCCTGGTGGTTTGATTATTTTCCTTTCAAAGGGATGTCTCCCAGACGTCTGACATGAATTACAAATGTCTATAAATACCACATTATTTAATAATAGGTTTATTTCAAAAGTTGGTCCATGTGAAAACGGAAGCATAAATATTAACTTCTCCCTATAGGATTATAATAATTTTTATTTTAAATATTTTGGTTAATTTTTTTTATCTATAACAAAAATTAGCATATTTAAAATGACGTTTCACGCAAATTGTTGCAGTTCTTTGATCAAATTATATAGTTGGAAAGATAAAGCAAACAAAATCGTTTTAAATTGAGTCACAATATAACATTCGAATATAATTGAATATGGTTTTAGTGGTTTTGAAACTAGCCCCTATCATGAACATTAAGTTGTTGAGCTCCCGGACCTGATGAGCTGATTTGAGTATCGGCTAGACCGTTAACTAAGCAATAGCAAACGTTGCACAGATTAATTCCCATGCCACTATAATTATTGTTGTTCGCCTATAAACACTATAGTTACTATAATTTATTAACGCCGTGAGATGATCTCTGAAACAACTTATCGTACAATTGTGTACTGCGGGCCTGTGTACGTTTCAGGAGTAATGTCCTAAAAGTCTTATGACATAAACCTTGTTATCACTATTAGGAATGTTTTTCGGTGTGGAGGTGATAAAAGTTAATAATGCTAATTTTTGTAAGTCCTATACAGTGTACATCATCATTAGCTTGAAAAATAATGTGAAATCACACAAATTATCAACCCTTGAGATTAGTTTGGACTCTACCCTTTAGTCAACCACAAACCTTGTTATATTTTACTTAATATTTCACATCTAGAAATACTGACTGCTTTCCCTATATCTTATTGAGTGCCACGTGCAGCCAATAAGAAAGCTAGGACTTATATTAGCTTTATAAGTACTTCACAGAATCTGACCGTAACCACACCTCGCCACTTAAGTGGTTATAACTAACGAATGAAAATTAAAAAATACTTACTTTTATAAATTTACTCCATTAATTAACTACAACTCAACTACAAGCTAGCATTAAACTGGTGTTTCTTATCTTCCAACCACACTGGTGAGAGGACTTCTACCAAACTGGCTGACTAAGATATTTTAGACTTAGTTTTCATCTTTCAGATGTATTATTATTATTATTATTATTATTATTATTATCATTAATAATAATAATAATATGTGCAGCATTTAATACTACCCATTTGGCCTTACCAAATAATTAGACTAATTGGGTGGAAACGAGTAATGTATGACTTAGAGTAAACCAATACACATTTGCGTGAAGAAATAATAGGAACACAGTTAAGATTTTTTTTAAATACCCTCAATAAACCCATCTGGGAGTCGATCCCAACCTCCCCGTCTGTGGCAAACTGGTTTATTGTGAGAGTGATAGCCTAGTCAGGCCACATAACCACCGTTTTGAGTCTTTCGATTATAATCAGTTGATAGGGTTAAGGCCGCAGTCGTGTATATTATTGTCCTGCCAGATATTCTGAATTATTCACGTTAAGAGATAAAATCAAGATTCAAATTGCCAGAGTTGAGCTATTTTTGAAATGTTGATAAGTAATAAGATAAACAATTGCTTCAAGTTAAGTCCCGCCCCTTTACTCCTGGTGAAAAATTCAAGGAACATTGCGTGAAGTCTGATAGTGTCCATATTACTGGTTAACTGAGCGTTACACAGAAGACTAAACTACAATTTCCAATAATTAAAGTGTTCCAGAAAGTCTTCTAAATGTGAATACTGTACAAACAAGTTTATATTTCTTACCCCAACTGTACTCATTACCATCACTTCAATCAGAGCTTAAGAGGTCCGGCGGATTATATTTATAAAAGGTTCTGTCACGTGGGTAGAGATTGTTAAAGACTGGTGCATAAGGCAGGAATTAGCGCCTAAATAAATATTTTTTCTGTCCACACCGCTCATATCTACATAGGTGGCCACATAGTCTAAGGCATCACTCTCACAATATAATCGACTGCCGACGACCGGAAGATCGGGGCTTGAATATCGGTCGGGTGTATTGAGAGTGCTTTTACAGAACGTCTTTCCACTCCCCCTTCACGCAAATGTTGGTTCACTTCCTCTAAATTCAACCTTCCTCAATACTAACTCATTAGCTTTATTAGTAAATATGGATATAGCCTGAAAAGATAGTAAGACGTGATGTTAAAAACTGAAATAAAAATAAATAACGCTCATTAGAAGGACGCCAGTGTATCTCGTTTAAACTGGGCTTAAGTCTTCTATATGTTCTATATTATCTATTTTGGGTCACGGATATCCAGCTATGTCACTAGAAACGGTTAATCAAAGGGCAATCTCCATTATTTTAGCTGAGTGTACTTATATTTGTCATGAGCCGGTGCCTGTGGATATTATACTGGTTGTTCGCTGCTTGGACCGGGTTAATATACCATCTGTTCCTCTTCTCTCTCTCTCTCTCTCGGTTTTTATGTCCCCATGCAGCTGTGAAACCAAGGGAGCATTACTTGGAATGTTTCTTGGCTTTGTTTTTATATTACTTTTGACACTCCAAGTGTTTACACTGGGTTACCATGACTCGGGAGTTCCTGACTCAGAACTGGCGTGTTTATATTCTTAAAAATTTCCACCCTCTATCCTCTATACACTTCTATTCGAGAAGCTGACCATCCTAGGGATTTATTACAAGAGCTGGTTCCATTCTCCTACAAATAAAAACATAAAAAGCTTGTTTTTCATTCTTTTTATGGACTAAATGCATATATTTTAACTATGCTTTGGAGTAAGGATAAGGAAGGTAGATCTTAAAGGTAATGTACTCCCATTTGTGTGGAGGTAGAATGGGAAACTATTTAGGTAAAACCAGATCCTATACACCGATTCTAACAAAAACCTGCTCATCTTTGAGGAACCAGACAAAATGCGATGGACAAAACCACATGCCCTGTGGCGCACGTAGGAGTTGTATAAAATAAGCAATCAACATGATTTAAATCTTATTTAAGCAGCGGTTCCTAGTAACTTGAGTGAAGGGTGAGTTATAAAAGTAAATATACTTCCTACCCCTCCTCTTCACACACATTTATTTATTATTAAGTATTGTGTATATTTTTTATCTAAAAAAAATCATACATATTAATAGCTTAAAATCTGAGAAATGAATTTCCATTATATTTGACTATGATTTCAAAACGTTTGTTTTGAACATATTTCAATTTTACAATGGACTAATACTCTTTATTATTTAAATTAGATAAAAGATGTCAAGATCGTCATGATTTAAAAGTGTATTTCAGCATATGTTCTTCAGTTTCATATTTAATTTAATTAAAAATGTATTTTAAGACCTTAAAACGCCCATTATAACAAAAATGTATTGAATAAAACCGGCCCGTAAAAGGCTATTTATTAAAATACTTTATTTATATGTACAGCATATTATTGTGCTTAATTACTTATTCTATGGCACCAGAAACTCGATTGTTAACTTACAAAAGTAGGCCACCTATCCCTATATTGATATAATTATATCCAGTCCACCTCATTACACCCTATCTCTTTCAGGTATATTCTAATGTTATCATCCCATCTGGGTATAGGTCTCCCCAATGGTCTCTTCCCGATGGGTTTGCCAGTCAGTACCTTGAACAAGGTTCTAGATTTCATTCGCACTGCATATTCTGCCCACCGTAATCTGTGAAATTTGATTATCCTAACAATGTTGTGTGATTAGTACAGGGTATGTATCTCATAATTATGTAACCTCCTCCACTCCCAATAATATTTATCCCTCATTGAACTCAATATTTGTGCTTCTTCCAAACATTATCCATCGACACAATTACATATTAAAAACCTTAAAAATTATTGTGGGCTGTAAACGAGAAAATTATCAAATTTAGGGTAACTTTTATTCTAAGGTATACATTTTCTACTGATGGAGTCATATAATGGGAAACAGATGACTCCATTTACACAAATTAAACAGGGTTTATTCCCAGCTGAGTGGTCAGGGAGGAAGACCACATTACTAGTGGATTCTAATACCAGCCTTTATACTGAGAGCTATGTTAAGTAAGTGTTAATCTTGAAGGTACTTCATACTAACTGTTCTTTTCCAAAGCTAATCAAGAACCAAATCATTCCATGAGGGAGAAATTGTGTTTAAACAACCAAATATCGCATTGATTTAATATATTTTGATAGTCATCAAATCAAGCACATGTACAGTATATATGGTCTAAGCCCAAAGGCGTCACTCTTGATATAAACTGGCTATTTATACAGCCATATATGCGTGCCTAAGTTACATCATTCGTGGCCCAGTATATGTAAGGGTTATCCAGTACTAATGTACTATTGCCCAGGGGATGTCAGAATGTGGTAATCGTACATCCTTTCAGTGGAGGCTCTTTCTATGTCCCGATGAGATGAGATTTTTTAATGCAGATTATTATCCCCTCTGGTGGCACAGAATGTTGCCCGGAGTACACATATGGAGTTTGTTTACGCGTCGTATCCGTAATGAGATGTTGTGACGGAAGAGAATATGGAGGTGTGGGTTTTAAACCTAATTACCCTAGTGACCGATGGGATAAATCTCCCTTCAAGAGAAATTACCTATGGTACCAACTGGGAATCGAGCCCGGAATCCCTAGATTCGTAGTCGGGTGCACTGACCACTATACCACGGAGCATAAACTGGATTATCGGTCATGGAGAGGTCTTAGTTCAAATACCGGCTGGGATGGGTAGTAGTAAATACCACCAAAAATATCAGCCAAGCATTCCCATGCCTGTAGGATTGATTGTTTTTCATCGTGGAATAACCCAAATTGATTATTACATGGCCTGATGCATCACACTCTTTGTTAGACTGGACTTCTGATGACAAAGAGATTGGGATTCAAATCCAAATCCAATTTAATGAGGGTGTTATTTCCTAAATATTTCTTACACTCTCCCTCCAACCAAATGCGAGTACATTTTCTTTAAAATGTTACCTTCCTAATCCCTATTAATAATGTATACTTATAACCCCAATGGGTACCAATACGCGGTGATAAAGAATGTGCGTATAACCCGAACGGGTAGTAAGACGTGGTGCTAATAATAATAATAACGATAAAGAATGTGTTGTATATATATATATATATATATATATATATATGTGTGTGTGTGTGTGTGTGTGTGTGTGTGTGTGTGTGTGTGTGTGTGTGTGTATTTTCATTGCCACCCATCTTCCTGATTTGGTCTACCTCACTTTCTCCCGACACTTCGGAGATAAGATAAAGTATTGTGACTGTAAAAAAAACTTGAAATCGAGATGTTGGTGTGACCGTTCCATGACTTCATGAAACAAAAAAAAAAAATGGTTTTCGCAATGCTGTCTGTCTGTGTCTGTTTTACAGAATGAGCTAGAACTTGAAATATGGGCTTTTCATAAGGTCCTCCCCCGAAGGATTTTTGGAACTAGGTATCTAACTTTAAAATTAAGGGTAGTTTATTGAAGAGCAAAATGAGATAAAATCGAATTTCTCAAAATTAACTTTGACAATTTTGTTTAAATTATATACCTGGATACTTTTTATCATAATGAACAAAATGGAAATTCTCATTTTCTCATGAAAACGACCTTGAGGGTACTTTACATAGGAGAAATTTTACAATTTTCAAAATTTATCCATAACTATTTAAGACATGAAATAACGTATCAATTTAAAATTGTACTAATATTAAAGTTAAAAATCTTTTATATGAAATATATTTTTATAAAACCAACAATTTCTAATCTAAAAGTAAATATATACACTTTTTAATTCAGGTTTTTGAAAATGAATTTGCTTCTTATGTGCTTTGGTGGACAAATATGTTTCTCTTTTTTTCAATTTTTCTTTAACAGTGTTCCTTGTTCAATGCCATAAAGAAAGAAGCAGTGTATATTATTTCACTTATGATCTTTGGTGTAGTGTTTATACAACAATGTATTGAACTATTATTTTGTTTCACAAATATTAGCCTACGAATTTTTAGTAAATTTCTATTTTAAGATAAAAGTGCGATACAGTCTGTGCCGTTCATCGTACCATTTATTTTAATCAGTTTTAGTAAACATAAACAAATAAAGGGAGACATTTTTAAATGTTGATAATATAGAGTGAAAATACCAGACAATGAGAGTGAACCTAACCAATATTACATTGAAAGGCGCTATTCAATATATTTTGTTCTCCTACCCTTGTAATATAGTGGAGCAATGACAGGCCGGCTGAGAATAATGAACCCTTGGGCTCGGTGCGCCCTCCCTTGGTAATAAACATTGATTTTGTGTCTTGGGAGTCTGAACAATTGGGGTGTGGGGGATGTAGACCCTGCTCTTCCCTAGTGGACTGGGAACATCAGTCAAATCATCTTATGATAATTACATTTAAAATAAGGTTTCTCCTTATTTCTAAGTAAATGCCGTTAAGACCTTTATAAAAAAGAGTCTTTGTGTTGTACTTACTTTAATTACTTTTTGGTCTTCGTTTTAATAAGAAACCTATAAAACATGTCTAAAATAATGAACTAGCTTTATTGTTACAACAAAAAGTTATAAGATACTATGTACTAGTTTTTGAATACTTATTTTCTTTTTAACTTTAAAATTGTTGAATAAATTGATAACAATTATGTGTATTTTTTAATGTTTTACTTAATATGTTGGTTTATCCTCTTAAAAGATTTAGCTACATTCTATTCACTTCAGTGGTCGAATTATTTATGTCGTTACTCTAACAATATACTGTATTACCGATAACGGGAAGATCGGTGTTCGAATCCCTGTTGGGGGTACTGAAATTGGTTTTCCAAAAAGGATTTTCCACCCTTCCTCAATCAAAATTCGCTTACACCTACTCTATATTAAAACATTTTCATACCTTTCTCATTAGTGTAATTAGTACATATCCATATAACACCGACAGTTAGTACGATGCGATGCAAAAAACAGCTACACATTGTGTTTTTTGAAAAAATTATTTACTCTCAAAGTGCCAGTGTAATTTTAAATGTATAACATATATCTTAATATAATATAAATTTAAATATTTCAATCTACAACACTTTTGAATAATTCCCTGGTGCTTTAATAATATCATCTAATTTTTCCAAAACTAATCTCTAATTCGCTCCATGTGATGTATCGCCTGGTAGCCCATTAGTGGACCTTGAATACATCTTTGCTTATGAATTATTAGGATTATACTCATTTATACGATGCTAATTACTAGGGTAGGATAGAAAGTATAGTTTAGAATAAATATACCAGCATTTTATTTAGGAAACCACACCCCTAGTAGGACAACACCCCACCGTGATTCAAACTCTCATATCCCTGTCAGTGATCAATCAGACTAGACTACCTGACACTTAGTCCGTGTACCCACCGATTCAGTCTAGAAATATATATATTTTTAAATTGTAATCAAAATATCTCGAAAGAAATAAATACTCAATTTCTTTTGTTCCAGTTGTGTTAGTCAAATATTTGTATCTGCTGTTTATGAACAAGCACGGTGTATGTAGCCCATTGCAGTGGTCACGTGGGCTGGCTAGAAGCTGGATCATCCATGATGGGGAGGTCAAGGTGTGACTTTTGAATGGGTGTACTTGGATGATTTTCCTCAAATGTTCTCTCTATTTCTCCACTTAAGTGCTGGTACGTTTCATCTCAATTCTTCCTTCCTCATCTCTTCCAAATTAACGTAATTAAAATATGTACATCTCGAATGGGTAGTAAGACGTGGTGGAACCAAGTCACTTTTCCATACTGTCTTCACGTTAATGTGTATACACTTACTTTAAACTTCCCTTTTCATCTTTTATCCACAAATTAAGTCATTGAGTAGCCCTTGTGTAAAAAAAAGGGGGAAAGGCAAAATATAAACGTTTTCTCTCTTTCTGTCCTCCTGCATTTCTCATTTTCTCCCC
>CABFVX010000111.1:209630-234595 GCA_902151425.1 Timema shepardi
CCCCCCCCCCCTCCCTCGCCCCAACCCCTTATTGTGAACTATCCTCTGGCTCGAATCCAATAGATTTTTTATAATTGAAATCCCACCCTCCGCCCCCACTCCCTCCTACAGTTGTGTGATTACCTCAGAGTTTGAAAATCAATGTTCACTCAAATAAAGAAAATATTAAAAAAAATAACGTTCAAACAAAACTTTGCCCCTTTTCGTCGCTGGGCCTGTTCTAGCTCCGAGAAGTTCCGGGACGGTTTTTTACCTTCTTTTTAATGTGACTACAAAGAAAAATGAAATTACAAAAATGTTGTATTGTGAAAGTTCCATTGAAAAAAGGGCTATGCTGGAACAGTACAATGGAGTTTCCGAAAAAGGTCACTTTTTTTAAGGCGATGCTCCAGCTCTGACTAATGGAACATGGCTTCTGTTGTCAACAAATCATTCTCTTTGGACAACTTGAGCTCTTTTTTTTTTGTACAGCCATAATACTTTTTACTAGCTTCATGATACTTGTCATAATTGATACTAAAATGTAAACTTGGAGTATATAGCTGTATCTTGCATTAATGTTAAATAAATAAGAAATAGCCAAATAAATGTGTGAACCATTTCTTTAACGTTGTTATAATTTATAAAGTTGATTTTCTACGTATCCTCAACCAATCGGAACTTAAAAGTTTGAATTGTATTTGAAATATAGCTTGTAATTTGAACGAATGTAGAGTTTAGTGTTCTAATGTGTGTATGCAGTGTGCTAGTGTGTATCGTGTGCGTGTAGCACTCCTGTGTGCTGGTGTATATAGTGTGGCTGTGTACTAGTGTGTGTAGTATAACTGTGTGCTAGTTTGTCTAGTACACCTGTGTGTAGATATAAGTATTGTGCTTGAGTGCTGGTGTAGGTCGGGTGTGCGTGTGCTGATGTGTGTGTGTGTGTATGTGTGGCACTATTGTGTGCTGATATGTGTAGCGATCTTGTGTGTTTCTCTGCATGTGGGGTGTACTTGGAAGATGTGTTTCTACAGTATTCCCATGGTTTCTTTGGTGCCGACTGACAGCCAATGGCTTTGAAAAGTTACCAGACCAAATTATGTATCCCTACGCCGAACCATATGATCTGCAAAAACATGTGTTTAGCAGGTGTCACTTCTGACGGTCAAAATTTAGGTATATGCCTAAATGTTGACTGTCAGAAATCAGCTGTGAGCTGTCAGTCAGCACTAAAGAAGCCATGGGGCTACTGTAGTGTGCTTGAGTGCATGCTAGTGTAGCGTGTGTGTGCATGCGTATATCCTCGTGTACTCGCATATGTGGTATGGAGCTAGCAGTGCTGGGTGTAGCGGCGGTCAATAGCAGTCCCCGATCAATGCTCAAGACAGGCTTGCTTGTCTCGCCGTCAAGTGTCAGCATCACTTAATTTATTGTCTCGCCGTCAAGTGTCAGCATCACTTAATTTATTGTCTCGCCGTCAAGTGTCAGCATCACTTCATTCACAATACACTAACAACTGTGACACAACTTCTCACTTGCTCTTCCTAAAGCGCTATACCCTCAGTAGACTAGACTGCCGAGGACGGGGAGATCAAGGTTTGAATCTCGGTACTCGATGTACTGAGGTTTTTTCAAAAATGGTTTACCATTATCCCTCCTAACAAATGAGGGTACACTTCCTCTAAATAAAACCTTCCTAATCCCTAAAAATACTAGCATAATTAGTAAATAAAGAAAAAAATCCATTTCAAATGGCTTTATTTAAGCTAGAAAACTCACACCTGTACTAATTAAACCATATTTATCTTTATAAAACTATAAAATAACAAAATGGCGTTTTGCCTACGGTACCACATTCATAGTAAGGCCCGAATAATACACAGCCCATGTGGTCCTGTTGATAAGAACACCACAATCATGGATATATATGAGGCGTAGTATAGTAACCTTACCGACACATTTCCTCCCCGCTAGCCCCCCATCCTAAGTGATATCTTGGCTCCCTATAGTTTATGTATATATTTTTATCACCATGTCTTATTGCCTGTTCAGGCTACAGCATATATGATAACTACTCTAATGGAATAGGGATGAGAAAGGAAGAATTTTAGAGCTAATATACCCCACATCCACGTGGAAGGAGACTGGGAAACCCTTAAGGAAAACCACCCTCAGTAGACCCGACCGGGATACGAGCCTCAATCTCCCCGTCATCAGCAGGTCAATCTATCATCAGAATGACGCCTTAGACCATCCGGCCATTGAAACGTGTGTTAGCACATGTTAATTCCTTCACATACGAAAGCAAGTCATCGTCAAGTCTACATAACGGCCAGAACTTGTTGATAAATACTTACTTAGCAACAATTTGTTTACAAAGTGGTTTCTATGGTATTTGTCTGCTATTGATGACGTCACAACAGAGCGTTTATCTCTAAACTTGCTCAACATTAGCTAGATTTGATCTCACCAAAACACAAAGCAATTTTAAACAATTACACTGGAAAGGTTTTATTCGGAACTGTTCCAATCAAAGTGACAGACAATGTAGGCTTACTAGGTGAGCAAGGCGTTATCAACATACATTCAAGTTTTCTTTTAACACGCATCAACTACAGCTTGCTGGTTGAGCGTTTCACTAACATTGAGTCTTATGTAGATCAGCTCAGATGTTAATACTTCAATAATATAATCGACTCTTCTTACAATGTATTCCTTGTGATTTCTTAGATATGAAGTTTTTACTTAAACGTTTTCATCTCTAAGATCTCGAGCTCAATGCCCGACCGGAATAGATATTAAATCCTGGCGCGGTGCGAGGGATCAGGAGTTTGCAATAAAGTCACCGATTACCCATCCATTATAACCCCTTTATGCAAACTTTGCATAACAAGAGCGCGGAACGCACGTTCCAGTCGAGGGTATGATGTAAGGCTGGGATCCTTGAGTGTATTCATAAGCGGCGTGTACACACGCAGCCTGTAGTACACGTTTCATGTCATCTGGTTCATGCGAGGTCACGTGTGTTTGCATGGGGAGAGGGACAAGCCACTGCTGCCACCGCAATGGACACACGCGACTTTTATCGATCATAGCATGGCATTAATATCAGCCCACTCTTTATATAAGAGAATAGAGAGCCCTAATACAGGTATTGAAGTATTTGGTATGATCCAAGTAGTCAAGGCTCCTGGTTCCATCCAAGGTACACATATCCCTGGTTTAATTCTACAGACCCTGGTTTTACAACAGCTAATAGGGATACCTGTTCTAGTCTAGGTTCTAGTGGTTCTGGTTACATTTCACGCGCTGGAGGCCCAGGTTCTATCCCAGTATTAGACCATTTTAACTGATTTGGATCAAACATGAGAACATTGCTCCCATACGGCAATATTCATTCATATACGAAACTATATTATGGTGTAAATAGTTATAATTATATTTAAAAATAATCAAATTGAAAAAAAAAACTCCATACGAAAACTACAAACAAAATATTAACTCTACATTTCCATTTTTAGAATGTACAATCAAAAATACTTGTAATTTTGAAGATAACATTATATTATGTATAATATGTTATATATTATATTATGTATAGTATACATTATGTATAATATGCTACGTATTTTAGTATCTATAGTATATATTATGTATAATATGTTATATTATGTATAGTATACATTATGTATAATATGCCACGTATTTTATTATGAATAGTATATATTATGTATAATATCTTATATATTATATTATGTATAGTATGTTATATATTATATTATGTATAGTATGTTATATATTGTATTATGTATAGTATATATTCTACATACTATCTTATACATCAAATATATTATATATAATTTATGTGTATATATTAAATTATGTAATATTATATATTATAAATACTGTTCATAATGTATATAGTATATATTTAATATATATATATATAATTGTGTTTACTTGTAATACATATTATATCTCATTTATAAATATAATATGCATAATTTATCATGAGTCATTACATTATATATATTATATATCATAAGTTTATATATTGTATATCATATATGTACTATACCCTATACGGATATATTTATTGTATATAATAATATGCATAAATGAAGAAAATAGGCTTTTATAAAATCGAACTGGTCAACACAAGGTATATTTAAATCTTACAAGCCACCCGAAATAGCATCATACTTAAACTACAAACAAAACGAAAAATAAAGATATTTTAGAAAAAGTGTTCCAACATTTGCATGGTGTAACGTGGAAAACAATTAAGTTAAAACCACCCTTTGCACACCTGATCAACTAGGAATTCAAACCATGGTATCACTATCACTGGCAAACCAGATGAGATTGACGGCCCAGTCCATGTGTTAATTAATATGTGTGACACTTAGCAAAGACCGGGAATATCTGCAGCATGCTCTTAGTAGGATCAAGTCCAGGAGAGTAACAGAAAAAGAAAATACAATTTAATATTATTCAGTGGTCGCGTCGTCTAACGCGCTACTATTGCAGTAGACTAGACTGTCGATGATGGGGAGATCAAGGTTAGAATCTCGATTGAGGTTACGAGGGGTGGCTTTTCAAAATTATTTCCCACACTCCCTACGAAAATGCTGATACACTTCCCCTAAATATAGCCTTCCTAAGCCCTAGAACCATTAGCGTATTTAGCACATAAGCGTATAGTCTGAATGGGTGGTAAGACATGGGGCTAAAATAAAAAGAGAGACAATTTAAAAAGAGAAGACAGAAAAAGGAGTTGGAGGGTTGAAATAAGTGAAGTGGGTGATGGGGAGAAGGGGGATTGATTCCAGCGTGCGAGTTCATTAAGGTTGTTCATGAATGTTTGATCACACAAGACCGCCATCCCCAGAAACTCTCAAGTTGAGGTGGAACAACCGACTAGAGACCATCCCCGTACGGGTGAGGATAGGTGAGCTATTAACACATCTGTCGCTTAAACACAATAAATCACACTGTATCAAGGTTTTTTTTAGTATAATTGTAATTTCACATTCCATCCACAGACGAACGCTGGATGGAACAGTTTATTAAACTTTAAGTTTATCATCCTATTTTTGACTATCTCAATAACATGGTCCCCTCTAGTCCTCAACGCCTCTTCTTTGTCATGAGACTAACATAGTCCACTCTAATCCTCAACACTTCCTCTGTGTCATGAGACTAACATAGTCCACTATGATCCTCAACACCTCTTCTGTGTCATGAGACTAACATAGTCCACTCTAATCCTCAACACTTCCTCTGTGTCATGAGACTAACATTGCCCACTATGATCCTCAACTCCTCGTTTGTCATGAGACTAACATAGTCCAATCTTATCCTCAACTCCTCGTTTGCCGTGAGACTAACATAGTCCACTCTAATCCTCAACACCTCCTCTGTGTCATGAGACTAACATAGTCCACTCTAATCCTCAACAACTCCTCTGTGTCATGAGACTAACATAGTCCACTCTAATCCTCAACACCTCTTCTGTGTCATGAGACTAACATAGTCCACTCTAATCCTCAACACCTCCTCTGTGTCATGAGACTAACATAGTCTACTCTAATCCTCAAACAACTCCTCTGTGTCATGAGACTAACATAGTCCACTCTGATCCTCAACTCTTAGTTTGTCGTGAGACTAACATAGTCCACTCTAATCCTCAACACCTCCTCTGTGTCATGAGACTAACATAGTCCACTCTGATCCTCAACACCTCCTCTGTGTCATGAGACTAACATAGTCCACTCTAATCCTCAACACCTCCTCTGTGTCATGAGACTAACATAGTCTACTCTAATCCTCAACAACTCCTCTGTGTCATGAGACTAACATAGTTCACTCTAATCCTCAACACCTCCTCTGTGTCATGAGACTAACATAGTCTACTCTAATCCTCAACACCTCTTCTGTGTCATGAGACTAACATAGTCCATTCTGCTCCTCACCTCCTCTGTGTCATGAGACTAACATAGTCCACTCTGATCCTCAACTACTCGTTTGTCGTAAGACTAACATGGAGTCCTTTGTACAGAACTTCCCTTGGAGCGGAGGTATAGATTTTGCATCAGATTCACATCAACCCTTTCCCACCCTCCTTACCCCCTCTCCATCTTTACAGGAACACCCTACCCAGTACCTTTCTTCATAGCCGCGGGTACCTCGGTCCTGGCACCCCCTCCCCCACCATTGGCAGTGGTACCATTGTGAGACGTGAGCAGTTGGTACTGATATGGGAATAAAAAATTGAAGGAGTGGCCGGAAGAGGCTAAACGATTTTTCGGAATGTTTCATTTTTCAAAGTTCAAAAGGTTACACTTTTATTTTTATTCCATTCAATATAAAAATGTTGTGAGGACATTTTGAGCTTTGTGGAGAATAATCTGGAAAATGTCAGGTATCCCAGGACGCTGTTAGTTGTGTGCGATGGAGGGAACTTACTCTATATTTAATTGGAAACCTTGTGGTTTAAACCCCACCAAGTTGGCAAACCTACGAGAGAATCTGTTGGCTGCCCTAGGTTTAGTCACAGGGTTGTTTTGCTCGTACAGTCCAATTTTTTAGAAAGGACCTTTTTGCATACACACACTTTTTTTGCAGTCAACATTTGTGTTACTTTATAGGTATTGATAATAAATACCAAACGAGACTACTGCATATTACATGACTTGCTGTATGAGTAAGTCTGGTAACTCTTGTAGCTGCCAGATTAGGCCCTCACTATAAAATTGTACTTTACGACCCAGTGCAAGTGTCAAATCAGCGTTAAACTTATATACCCTATACACTATTTGGTTACTAAAATATTTATTACAAATTGGCACTTAAAACTGGAATTGAACCTCTGTTAGTCAATGTGTGTATCTATGCACTATACGCACGTATATACGCATTTAACTATTCTAATTGGGTAGATATGAGAAATGCATCATTTAAAATAAATGTACCAGCACTTGTGAGAGTGAGAAGCCCTTTAAGAAAAAATACCCTCAGTGCAGGCTGAGGTTCGAACCATGACTTCATCATCATTAGTAAACCAAACTAAATCAGCCCAGCATTTAGTCCACGTGCCTACCTGTGCTAGTAGGGTTACAAGTCCAGTCAAGTAATAAACATGTGTTGGCGGCCAGTTTTTTGGTCACTAGGTGTACTTGTGTTGGAAACTCCATATTTACACACGTAGCGGATGGTTTAAACGCCCTGTGGTCGACAGATAAATATTCAAAACATGTGACGGAAAAAACTCGGTGCCTTCGTAAACTGGGGTTTATTCCATTTGAAGTTCTCTTTTCTAATTTGCATTCGCAACACACACAAAAAATGAGAGAGAGTAGTGAAACATTTCCCCTCTCAAATCAAACTAGAGTGGTTTCCACAAGACTGTGTGTATTTACAGGGGCTTTTTCCCCTATGGATCTTTGGAAGGTAAACCGGCTCCGTGGTGTGGTGGTCAGTGTACCTGGCTATGAGCCTAGGGGGCTAGAGATAGATTCCCGGCTGGTACCTTGGGTATTTTTCCCGAAAGGGGACTTAGCTCAACGATCACCAGGGTTTAGTTAATTAGGTTTATGCTGGGCTTAAGTGTTTCCACTGGTTCCACATCATCCTACTCATTATCCCCATCATCTCATCTCATCATGACATGAAAAGGGTCTCTACGGAAAGGATGTACGATTAGTACATGGTGACCTGGTGGTCTAGGGGTAAGGTGTCAGAATTCTGTGCGGCGGGTCCAAGGTTCAAACCTCTGTGCTGACACAGACTTTTCTGATTGTCAAACCCTTACTTCAACTCTGAAAAGACGTGTATTAATCACAACTTGTGAATGTTTGGAATGCCAGGCCTCCACCGTGGTTCGGATTCCACGCCAAACTGTCAGTTCTCCATTTCATCTCACAATTACCTTACCATTATACATTAGGTTAGCGTAAGTGCGTATAACCCGAACGGGTAGTAATACGCAGTGATGATAATAATAATAATAATAATAATAATAATAATAATAATAATAGGTCTAATAATAATGATTGGCACATTCGGACGTCCCCTGTACTGACAAACCTTTACACAAACTTGTCCACGAATGATGTAGCCCATACACTCAATATTGTTGTTATTGTTATTATTACTATTATTATTATTATTATTATTATTGGTAGGTAGAGTGGACTGAAAGTGAATGGGACAGCGTTCTTAATGAGCTCCGAATTTTGTATACCTTGCAAAGACTAAATCTTGATCCTACCGGAACTCTGACCAGTGAGATTGTTCGACGCTTCACGTACAGTATCCAACGCTCCTGAGAGAAGCCCATGTCATACTTTTCATGGAAACTAGCTGCTCTGCCCATGTAAACAAGGCAACCTTCTTCAGGTACCAGAAAATGTTTTGTAATCATTCATTTAACTCCAGTTTTCTAGTAATAGTAATAATATGTTTGATGTTTGGAAGCGGGGTTACATCCCCTACCCCCTGTTCTTTATGTGTTAGTGGTTTATCCCACATATAAATTTTCCCATACTCTATCCAAGCAAGTGTCAGTGAAATATCTTGGACACCTATATCACATGGATATAAAACTGTCCATGGTGTGAGCCCACAAGTGAGATATACTGACCCGGTGGTCGCCACCTGAGTTTGACCTCGTTACAGACCCGCTGTTTCACGGATACATCTTTGGAATTGCCGGGGGATGAACCCGGAACTTTTGAATATGTAGCCAGGAACTATGACCACTAAACAATGATTTCTAAAAGCTGGTGTGTAACAAGTTTGAACAAAATAAATTGATGGTTTTCTCATAGAACTTTATTAAAATGTGAGCCTCCTGTTCATATGTTCCAAAGCTATGTAACCTATCTTATTTCTTTTTTCAATATCGTATAACCCTTGGCGACAGGTATGAGTGTCGCTCGGCGCTTAATTTTGCACTTTGAAAAAGAACACTGTCAGAATAATTTGGCTAATAATTGCAAGACTCGTAATACCAAAATTACAAAACCTTGGATCATAATTATGACACATAGAGAATGGTTGTTAGCAAATTTGATAGTAATTGATGAAGTATTTCTTAAGTTAAAAGTTATCACACACATACATGAACATATCAGTAGATTTAGTCTATAAAACATTATAACTATTAAAAATAAATGGCGTAACACAATCCTAAATGCTTTTCTCATATAGTCTATTATGGTTTAAAACAAAACTTTTAGAAATTATTTTTAAATAAGTTTTTCTCTTGAAAAACAATTTTGAATTTTGAAAAATCAGTTAACCGGTCTTAATTTTAGAGCTATAGTTAAAATTGCGATTTCTTTTCAAGGTATATCCATACAACGTCTAAATATTTAGTTTTAACTAAATCGGTCAAATCATTTCTTCTGTAGCCTCAGGTGCAAGCAAACTGATTATTGTAAAAACCACTTTTTTGGTTAGAGATAATTCAATTGTATATTCATTATATCACCCACCTAGGTGGCGTAGTTAGCTAACGCGCTAGTTTCATGTTGAGCTAGACCGCCGAGTACGGGGAGATCGAGGTTCGCATCTCGGTTGGTTGAATTGAGGTTTTTTCTCCTAAAATAGTTTCCCACTCTCCATCCACGCAAATGCGGGTTCACTTCCTATAAATACAACTATGCCAATTCCTAACCCACTAGCGTAATTATTAATTAAGCGTATAACCCACACGGGTAATAATATGCGGTGCTATATATATAATATTTTGTGTAAAAATAGTGTTCATGATTACAAAGTTTTCTCTATATAAGAAAGTAAAAGAAGGTAATGGTTTGAAAACGTGGCTGGTATCAAAATTATTCTAATGTAAACTTGTACAAAAGATTAAATGTGATCATTATTGAGAGAATATTTTGTTTGCCCTAATTTCTTTAAAATATATGTTAGTAAATGGCTACCGAAATAGGTCTTGAATCATTGGTTGACTATATACAGATTTAAAAAAACAACGTTTCCGTTTTAATACAACTCTTACACTAGTTCTCCTGATCTATTCAATTGCTACAAACGCTCAGAACTTCCAGCGGGCTCTATAGAAATTCTAATTAACTGAAAAAACATTTAATTACATGTGTATAAACTTTGTATGGTGAAATGTGCTAATTAAATTCTAGGTAATGTGTTTTTAATTTCAAGGGCTCAAATTCATTTTTTAAACTTTATGTTGTTTAATTTAGTTTTACATTTACACTTAGAAATACTCCGAGCTGTTTTGTTTCTGAAATATTTGTCTTAAATATTCCATAAATGAGTTTTAACTTTCTCTCTACCCCCTTGGAAAGAGGAATTATTGTAATCGTCGAGAAAATTGAACTCGAGGTTTTGATAGACATGAACGTTTCATTACATCCTAAAACCAAAAAAGTTTTTTTTTTGCAATGCCATCTATCTATATATCTGTCTGTATCTTGGCCTTGAAAGGAAACCATTTTACTGAGCTGACCAAAACTTGGCATTTAAGGCGTTTCATTAAGTTCCCCAGAGGCATTATTGGAAATAACACTCAAACCATAAAATTAAAAATCGTTTGCTTAGGGGCAAAAAGAAAATATGTAGATTTTATTGAAATGTGCTCTAAATATTTTGATTAAATTTCGTATCTAGGCACTGTTTAACATTACAAACAAAGTTGTTTCTCAGTTTCCCGTAAAATTACTTGGAGGGCATTTCACATAGGCGGGTACATCCAATTTTGATCCTATCTCCACAACTTTTTGAGATATATAATAAATAACTAATTATTGAAGAATCATAGAGCTATTAAGAATAAAAAAACCTTTTATGGATAATATTTTAATAAAATCAACATTTTACAAGCTATAAGCAATTAATTTTTTTAAATTTAGTTCTGGGAAATGGGTAGTTAATTGTTATGCTCTTTGGTGAACAGTGGTGCTATTTTTTTTCAACAGGTTTCTGTAAATGTGTATATGATTTAATTTATGCTCTTTGGTGGGATGTGATAATTTGTTTTGGTCCATTTTGTTTGTGCAACAATGTACTTATATTATTTCGTTTCACATATCCAACGAGTTTTAAGTAACTGTCTTCATTTTTAAGTAAAGTAGAGTTCATGTGAGCCACCGTGCCATTTAATATTACTATTTAAGCTTGGATGAACTTATTATAAGACTTTTTATGAGAAGGGGGCGGTATCTATGTGCTGTACCATAGAGCTCAAGCGTAGGAGAGGCCGGTCACGAGTAGTCAGAGCAGACATAACACTTCATAGTTAGCTCTCATTCTTCCTTTCACCAAGTAGCGAGGTGATTCGTCTCGTATTTCAAAGCTGGGCATACATTATGTCGGCTAGGTAGAAAAAACTTAGTTTTGATGGCGCGGGAAACTCATGTTACAAAGAGGTACATCCTGGCAGAGGAGTGATGACTTACAGTAACTAGGTATATCCTGGCAGAGGAATGATGGCTTACACTAACTAGGTATATCCTGGCAAAGACGTGATGGCTTACAGTAACTTAGGTATATACTGGCAAAGGAGTGATGGCTTACAGAAACTAGGTATATCCTGGCAGAGGAGTGATGACTTACACTAACTAGGTATATCCTGGCAGAGGAGTGATGGACTACAGAAACTAGTTATATCCTGGTAGAGGAGTGATGACTTATAGTAGCTAAGTATATCCTGGCAGAGGAGAGATGGCTTACAGTTAGTAGTTATATCCAGGAAAAGAAATTATGGCTTACAGTATCTAGGTATATCCTGGCAGAGGAGTGATGGCTTACAGTAGCTAAATATACCCTGGCAGAGGAGTGATGGCTTACAGTAACTAGGTATATCCTGGCAGAGGAGTGATGGATTACAGTCACTAGGTATATACTGGCAGAGGTGAGATGGCTTACACTAATTAGGTATATAACCCGGCAGAGGAGGGATGTCTTACAGTAACTTGGTATATCCTGGCAGAGGAGAGATGGCCTACAGTCACTAGGTATATCCTAGCAGGGGAGTGATGGCTTACAGTAACTAGGTATATCCTGGCAGGGGAGTGATGGCTTACAATCTCTAAGTATATCCTGGCAGAGGAGTGATGGACTACAGTAACTATGTATATCCTGGCAGAGGAGTGATGGCTTACAGTCACTAGGTATATCCTGACAGGGGAGTGATGGCTTACGGTCACTAGGTATATACTGGTAGATGAGAGTTGGCTTACAGTAGCTAGATATTCCTTGGCCGAGAAGGGATGGCTTACAATCGTTTGATATACCCTGGTAGAGGAGTGGTGCCTTTCTGTTAATAAAAATCAAAACATTTCTTGAAAAAAGTGAGTTTATAACTAAAATATTTATTTTATTATAAAGCCATTATACGCTTACACTAATGTCAAATGTGTCAAAATAAAACAATTTAACACATGAACATTGTGGTTATTACGTAAATTATACGTACACTTTACATGTATATTTAAAAATAAAAACATTTGATTAATAATTACATGTATTTTATCCTCTTTTTTATTAAAAAATATAAATGTTTTAACTTTATACATCAAATTACTCTAATTTTTTTTTTTTTTGTGAAACATGTGGTTTAATGGTAAAAGAGAGAATACCAAAGAGAACGATGGAAATTAAGTTTGTAGGAAAAAGACCGCCAGAAAGGCAAATAATAGATAATAGAAAGTGTGCAAGTGAGATAAAAAGACTGGAAGTAAATAAAAGAGGAAGAATGGTGCAAGGATAGAGGAAGATGGAGGTATTTTAATAAACTTACCCGGCAACAGGCTTGACACAATTGATGATGATGATGATGATGATTTAGTCCGTTAAATTAAAACGTAATAACATTGACTGTACATATTTACATAGCTCTTATTCTGGTTAATTAATCATGGGAATATAATTATGACTTATAAAATATAATACATGAATGAAGGCCTTAAAAAAAGGATATTATGTAAAAATATGACAATGGATTAATTGTTATTAAATATAATAGTTTCACAAATGAATCTGAGAAATGGATCTGTATTCACGCACACCTCACTGATGTCATGTTTTAGTAGTCGAAATTTGTATTGAGAATAGATCATTTATGGTATCAAGCTTTCTTTTTAAAACATAAGAAATGAAAACAAACTGTTTAATTAAATGAAGTAGGCGACCTGGTGGTCTAGGGGTAAGGTGTCGGACTTCTGTGCTGGCGGCCTGGGTTCAATCCTCGGTCCCAGCACAGATTTATCTGATTACCAAACCCTTCCTTCACCTCTGACAATACATCTTGGGAATGTGGGGAATGCCAGGCCTCCACCATGGTTCGGATTCCACGTTAAACTGTAGGTCCTCCATTTCATCTCACAATCACCCTACCATTACACATTAGCGTAAGTGCGTATAACCCGAACGTATAGTAAGACGCGGTGCTAATAATAATAGTAGTAATAATAATAATAATAATATAATAATAATAATAAAATTAAATGTTCCTAACTTAAAATATTATATAGACCACAACCCATTTAATATCCAGTGGATATTTTTTACTAACAATAAGACTATGTATATTCCTATTAGTGACATTAAAAGCATTTTTACGGTATTAGCAACAAAATCGAAGAACAATTGAGGGTAAAAAATTAATAAGAGGTAGCTTAGAATCATTAGCTTGTAGAGTAGTTGATAAAAAGTCCACTAGGCTAAAAAATAATGTCATTAGCTTAAAACTCAGACATCCATAGTAATAGATAGTTAAATTACCTCCATGTGCCCTATTTTGTGAGATTGTTGAATTTAAAAAAATATAGGGCCTTTATTAAATATTTATAAATGTTAAATATAGGCTAGCTTATATTTATTCAAATACCTCCCCCTCACATCACAGTAATTTAAAATTATGCGGAGTATTCCTCCATTACGAAACTCCCTCCCCTTCCTAAGTATTTTAAAATGCTATGTGGGGTGATACTTATATGGAAGTTATTCTAGCTAGTTATAATTGTACGTTTACCAAGTTTAATAATTTTGACACGATAGGGTGAAGAGGGGGTGGATGTAACTACATTCTGTAAATGTATAAAATAATAAAATTCCAACAGTACTATGTTTTTATAATACATTAATTTAAATTTCGATGTTTATCTCTTAAACTTATACCTACTACAAATCTTTTTTCCCCTATTTAAACAATACCTTAGTGATTAACGTATAAACTACTGTCAGATATATACTACTTTTTAGTGGGATAGGCATAACTTTCAAGGTTGTGACAAATTTTTCTCCTGCCTAAAGTCGCCGTCTCGTTCGATTTTATCAATATTAAGCTTTTTTTATTTTGCATAAGCTACAAGAAAACAAGATTAATACTAAATACTAAAATTAAATTAATTCTAATGAAACTCTCACAAATTCTATCTCATCCCTATTGGGCAGGTAAGCCCTTATTGAATAAGTGCAACTATATCATTATGATGATATATGGTCTCAGGTAGAAGCTCTGAAGCTGTATCAAATGAAATTTGCTGGAAAATGACAATCAGTACAGGGGAATCAAAACTGAGAACTTCAGCTATAGGCCATCATGATAATGCCTTATCACTGAGCTAAGCGGGCACGTCTAGTGCCCAGAGTGGGGGATGGGCTAACAGCAATGGCTCCGGAACTACTATTAGTCTAGCATTGGTGTGGAGTAAAATATCCCAACCTCGTCCATGGGGCTCCAGGAAATGGGGGGCCTTTAATGAGAAAAAAATATTTTAGACAATTAAAGTTTGGTAGACAGTTAGAGAGATAGCTCCAGATAAGCAAATAGATACATTTTAACTGATATTCTGAGAAACAGGGGAAAGGGGGCAGATAAAACCAAATAAGGTGAGGTAGAAAATTGAAATTTGCCTGGAATATAGAGGGCTTACTCTAGAAAAAAAAATTGTTAAATACTGTATTATTTAGAAAAGGGCCTAAAAATGGGTCGGGGTGTATTAACTTAAAATCTCTACAAAATAATTATAAACTCTTATTTCCTGCATGGAGGAAAATTTAAATTTGCCAATTTTGTAGAAGGACCACTACAAAATAACCATAAAATCTTGAAAGTTTAGAATTTAATAATAAGGGGTGGGAAATGGCTTATATAAAAAAACAAATGTCTTAATATGGCAGAAAATGTTAATTTTGTATAGGCAGACGAATAACCAAACTAAATTTTATCTTGGAGGGGATCATGATGCTATTTGGAAAACCTGGATGTTTATTATTTAATACGTTTCTATAACATTATATATTTTTTATTTATGCTCTTTGGAGAATTGTGATGCTCTTATATCCTAAATATTTCTGTAAGAATGTCTATTAGTTTGTTTATCTTATTTTATGATCATGTTTAGGTAAATATTGCGTTGTTAATTCGCTGCATTTGTTTGTGCACCCAATTTGTGAACAAGGTAATATTTTGTCTGAAATATTTATTCTATTTATTAATTAGCATGATTGGTTTGTGATTGCCATCTCAGGATTGTACATCGAGGAACTATTACAACGTGGGCAGACGGATTTTGAACCTTTTAATTTGAAATAATTTTGATGCTCTTTAACCGTTCTATTACACTTTCTAAAACCTAGGATGTTGACGTAAATAATCCATTTTCAAGTTAACAATATTATCTGCCCTATCAGATGTTGTTGGAAACGAATCATTATGTCTATGTGTTTATAAGCGTAGGCCACAATTATTATAGCTAAAAGTACTGTACATTCAAATTCATGAAGCTATAATAAAGACAAAGGAATCCAACCGGGGACATTTATCTTTGTGTGGCAGTTCTTTATTCTATATTTAGTCATGTAATACCCTGATAAGTTATTATATATTTAGGTAGGTGACTGAGTCTATATAGGTTACAGTTGTTAATATTACATACGAGTACAGTATAGTTTATAATATGACATAATATAGCCTACATTTTATGAGCTCATTTTATTATATTTGGTAATAAATCATATATTCAGCTATAAACATACATCTCTCTATTATTATTTTCCTATATTTGACTCGAAAGACCAAAATAAAATAATATTTAACCAAAATCGTTACATATTTAGAGGCTGCTGGTCATCAGGATACTCTTTTGGTTTTACAAGAAATAGAAACACATCACTTAAAAGTCTTTTAAACATTAACTCAACATGTCAAACGATGAAAAGCGATTTTGTAGTCCCCTTAGTATGTTTATTACAGGGATTACTAATTACTACCTGCATCGGTTAGCACGTGGTCTCCATGGTGTGATCCCGTAAGCGATCTATAACAACCGAGTAGCCCATCAACCTGTCCTCACGAGGCGGAGTTGACCCCGTTTCAGATCCACTGCTTCACAGAAAAATTCTGAAAGTGTCAGGGATCGATCCCGGGACATCTGGATCTGTATTGTTCAATGAAAGTGTTCTTCATTTTTTGGATTCTAGTAGTGTCCAAACCAGTGGCTCTCAAACCCTGATCCGTGGTTGAAGCCATAGGGTAGCTGCATACTCTGTGAAATAACTGTATTTTATAGCTTAATAAAGAAGTGAGAGTGGGAAATTACCCACCCTCAGTACATCCAGCTGGGATTAGAGTCTTGACATCCCCGTCACCGACAAACAAGACACGGTGAACTTGATATTTAGTTCGTGTGCCTATCGATGGGAGTTGAATAATAAGTGTGCCTGACTAAGAAATCCCGTGACTGCTCTACATACAATTTTTTGGCAACTGATTATTTTGTTAATAACCACGTCTCCCATACAAAAAAAAATTAGAAGAGTTGAAGTTTTTAAAAGGAACATTCTTTATTTATTTAATAACGTTTGAGTACATGAACGAGTTCCACCATAGAGTAAATCAGATTTAAGTCATGTATTTCACTTTGGTGGTTGAATGGTCTATTCCAGGATGTCACTCTCATATTAGACTAGACTGACAATGATGGGGAGATGGGGTTTCAAATCCCATTTGGGTGTAATGAGGGTGGTTTTCCCTGAATAATTTTCAACTTCCCTTCAAATCTCGGTACTTTCCCTCTAAATTCTACCTTCCTTATCCCCAGAAAATTAGCATAATTAGTGCATATGCGTATATCTCAGATGGGTAGTAAGACTTGATAGCAAATAAGTCATGTACGTAGGTTATTGTAGTACTAGAAAAATAGAAATACAAACATAGCCTATATTCCTTAAAACCTAAATAACATTTGATTTCAACTCGAGGAAAACTTATCAATAGCTATAATGTGAGTGGGATGTCAAAGAGACCGCAGGCTCCTTCTCACTTCTCTTCTCCCCCGTGTACTGCCCAGCAAGTTGTTTTTCTTCTGTTCGACACGCTACCTCCCCCTCTTCCCCTCATCCACGTCCATTAACCTGTAGTACCACTTTTGAATTTTGAACTTTTTTTGATGCCAAAGTTTTGTACTAGTTTTGTACCGTTTTGTACCACAAAGAAAAAGTTTTGTACCCGTACCCGTTTTGAGTAATTAGCATATCAAAATGGTGACTCCAGGTTAATGCTGTTGTACCACTTTTGAATTTTGAACTTTTTTTGATGCCAAAGTTTTGTACTAGTTTTGTACCACAAAGAAAAAGTTTTGTACCCGTACCTGTTTTGTATAGTTAGCATATCAAATTGGTTACTCCATATTAATATTTTTTTAAGCCCTTATCTTGATGTCTAGTAGGTACCAAGATTTTGATGTAATTTTATAACATTTTTGGTCATACAAATACTTATTCTATTGCAATGTCTTACATATGTTATGCTGACCATACATTTTTAAGAAAAACCAGGATAAAAATATTTCATAAATGTGATTAATATTTATATTATTTGCCGTATATGATATACAATTTGTATATTTTATAATTGGAATTTTAGAAATAAAATACATGGGAAAAAATAGATGAGTGAGAAGAAAATAAAATAAACAAAGTTATTTATAACTCACTTTAGTTTAAGTTAACCATGACAACAGTTTTTCCGAATATTTTAAGAACTTGATATTAAATTCATGAAAACTATTTTTCGTTTAGACATAACTAATTTTAATTCAAATTTCAATGTCTGCCGCATATTTTAC
This sequence comes from Timema shepardi, assembly GCA_902151425.1. Taxonomy (NCBI): domain Eukaryota; kingdom Metazoa; phylum Arthropoda; class Insecta; order Phasmatodea; family Timematidae; genus Timema; species Timema shepardi. The sequence continues at coordinate 227,726 of CABFVX010000111.1, forward strand.
ATTTTTACAATAATTATGTTCACTGCCCTGACGCTGTTAAATTTGAAATATTATTTTCTCTATCTATAATAAGAAGTACTTTTGGACGTGCGTAGTTAAAAACCAGTGTTATGTGTGTAATATCGCCTGTTCTGTATGACAACATGACATCATCCCATAAAACGTTATCTCCTGCAAAAAACATTATGAATGTTCACCCCATTCTGTTCATAATCCCGTGCTCGTGTTAAGTAGTGGGTTTAAAAAAAATCCTTTGGAGATTTTGTTTCTAGTTTTGCACTATTTTTTAGTCATTTTATGCATTTATGTTGAATAAAAACTGCTATTGATATTTTTAAATTCATGACTAGTCAAAGAAAATATATTTCACAACACAGTTTTCGGAATGAAAAAACAATGTAGGCTTCAAATTATCTTTGTATCATATTTACCACAATTCTTGGAAAATCCACATTCTTTCCGAGGTATTGCAACTTATCTGTGTAGGGTTGTTTTGAGAGGTGGTAGTTATTACTGAGAACGTATTTGGCATCTTATGTTCATGTTTAGCCGACTGTGAGCGTTTAGTTGTTCAAAGCTTTTAGTCGTACAACAGCATTAACCTGGAGTCACCATTTTGATATGCTAATCACTCAAAACGGGTACGGGTACAAAACTTTTTCTTTGTGGTACAAAACGGTATAAAACTAGTACAAAACTTTGGCATCAAAAAAGGTTCAAAATTCAAAAGTGGTACAACAGCATTAACCTGGAGTCACAATTTTGATATGCTAATTACTCAAAACGGGTACGGGTAAAAAACTTTTTCTTTGTGGTACAAAACGGTACAAAACTAGTACAAAACTTTGGCATCAAAAAAAGTTCAAAATTCAAAAGTGGTACAACAACATTAACCTGGAGTCACCATTTTGATATGCTAACACGTTTTCAAGATGTTCAATTAAAAATAAATATATACTCTCATCTAATTATAAATTATAATAATAGGTCTACAAATGGATTAATGTAATCTGTTATACATGCAAAGTCTGATTTGTACAGTCATCCAAGGCCTTGTGTGTCTGTTGCAGCCTGCTAGTTTCATGTATGTGACGTCAGAGCTCGCTCGTCATGGACTTGTTCACTTAAGAACCACAAAGCAATGTTTTTATAAAATAGTATTTTTGAGGGAGCTATCTCTCCCCCTACCCCACTATCCCTTCCCTATAAATTAGAAATTGAGTCCTAGATAATAATGTATTTGATAGAAATATGTTTATGTATTCTCAACTCATTTATTTTTATTTTTATCTACTTTTTCTTCATAAAATAGATTCGGCGCTATGGTAGACGTGTTTGGCGCTAAAATAAATAAAAACTCTATTAATAAATCGAATTAGACCACGTGTTCTACTTTCCTCCTAGGAATGAATGTATAGATTTGGAAACAGCCTCTAAATTTAATATAATTTGAATTGTAAATCGTTCAGAGAATATTTCTAAAAAATTTAAAAATGACAACTAAACATGGGTATTGAACCCAGGAATTTTGGCTTATAACGTTAATGCTTTAACAACTGAGCTATCCAGGAATCGTCTCGTTCCCAGGGTCATTCTTCACTTATCAGAGAATAGGCTAATTATTTTTAATTGATTCATTTATTATTTATCACCACATCCTAATACCATTAGATTTATACACATATGCACTAATTACGCTAGTATTAAACGGAAGAAGAAGGTTGAATTTAGAGGAAAATAACCAACATTTGCGCGGTGTGAGAGGGAAAACAACACTTAGTAATTACAACCGGGGTTCAAACCCCTATACTCCCGTCATCGTAGTCTAGTCAATTGCAAGTGTGATGCGGGTAATTAAATTAATTATTTTGTGATAGAATACTCATATAAATTTTAAAAATAAGTACAGAACGGGTTTGTTATTTGAAGAGCATATCAAGTTGTGCGAAAATTGTTTCTGTGTCTGAGTGGTCAGGGAATACAGGATTGGATGGTCTTGTTGTGTGTTTGTTCTCGCACTCAGATATTACAATTAATTATTGGTGATGGGGCTGGGTGGGTAGTTTACATGTGGGGTTGTCCCACGTTTGATGTAAGTCTTGTAAATCTAGTATTCTACATCGTAGCTCTATATTATTTATTATTGGTCTTCAACTCGCATACGTAATATTGATCATAGGATAAATATAGTTCTAGTCTGATAATCCCAGACTGAATCCAAACTCGGGTCAGAGGGAGAGTAGTAACAGGGGTTGAGGGCTACTAGAGACAGAATCTTTGTAGTTTGTAGACAAGCCACTTGAGCGCTGTTACTCAGAGATTGCTTACAACGATACCCAGGCTTAGTGGAGATAACATGAACTATTATGAAGGGAGGAGTCAAAAGGGTATAGCACCCTCCCCCTTTTTTTCCTCGACCATTATATACTTTTTATTTTTAAGTATATCAAGATGTTTTTTAATTGATTAAAACCCACTTAGGTGGCCGCATGGTCTATGGCGCTACTCTCGCTGCAGACCAGAATACCTATGACGGAGATATAAAGGTTCGACTCTCGGTTGGGCTTACCGAGGGTGGTTTTTCCAAAAGTTTTCCATTTTACCTCCACGCAAACGCGGGTACATATATTAATATAACCTCCCACACCCCTAAACCACTAGCGTAGTTAGTATATAAGCGTATAGCCTGAAAGGATAGTAAGACGCGGTGCTAAAAAAACATAACCTGCTTGGATTAAGGGGTCGGGATAAGAAGAGCATAATACGTAAATTCGTAAATTCAGGAAGTAAAAATGGATGTGCATTGATTTATAAATTAATTTTTTCGACAAATGTTATTAGGAAGTAATTTTACAAACTTATCTACGAAATAATAAAATCTGTAAATTACTTAAGAATATATTTAATTAATCTTAGTTTGCTTTTTACTTTCCCATCTAAAGAGAAAGTATTGTAGTAGTGAAAATTCTTTATCTGGTTATTATGATAAATCTTTACGTGTTGTGTGCCCCTGGACTCAAAACAGTGGATTTTACAATCTGTTAGTCGTCATGTATGTATTATCTGTTTGTATGTCTGTTTGTTCCTGCCCCAGATCTATAACGATTTAATGTATTTTGCTCAAAATGTATATTAATGTATTACAAACCAATGCTTACACCTCAGCTCAAGATACCTTTTTATTTTTACTGTAACCTTTAATTAAGGGTAGCTTAGTGATTTACTTCCAAATTTTTCGAAATGGCTATAACTATTTTATTTAAAATGGATATCTGAGGAGTGTTTTACGGGATGAAATTAATAAAACTGTATCCATGTTTTTACTTTCTCTCGGCATCTCGGAGGGAAAGTATTGTAATCATAAAAAATTGAACTCGATATTTTTATAAATGTCGACCTTTCATGACCCCATGAAACCAAAATGGTGGTTTTCACAATGCCGTCTGTCTGTACCTCGGGCTAGAGCCGAAACTATTTTACCGATTGGGCTTAAACTTGGTATGTGGTTTTTTTTATCAGGTCTCACCGAGGTGTTTTTGGAATTAGACATCTAACCTTAAAACAAAGGGTAGTTTATTGAAGAGCAAAATTAGATCAAATCGAATTTCTCAAAATTTGCTTTGACAATTTTTTTAAAACTATATACCGGGTTTTTCTTTATCGTTATAAACAAGATGAAAATTCCCATTTTCTCATGAAAATGATTTTGGGGGTACTTTGCATATGGGAAATTTTCCAATTTTCATAATTTCTCCATAACTATTAGAGATACGAAATATCGTATCATTGTAAAACTGTAGTACTATTAAAGGTGAAAACCATTTATTTGAAATATATTATTATAAAACCAATAATGTATGTGCTACAGGTAATTATATACACTTTTTAATTCAGGTCTTTGAAAATTAATTTGATTCTTATGCTCTTTGGTGGACAAAAATATGTTTCTCATTTTTTCTGTAACAGTGATCCTAGTTCCTAATGCCACAGAGTAAATAGCAGTGTATATTACTTCATTATAATATTTGGTGTAATGTTTCTACAACAATGTATTTCTCTTCACAAATGTTATGAGTTTTTAGTAATGTATATTTTAAGATAAACGGGAGAAAGTCTGTGCGGTGCACTGTACCATTTATTTGAAAACAACTTAGTTTAAGGTTAGTTTTCAATTAATTGTTTTTTAATTTGAAATATTTTAAAAATAGTTGTAATTAGTATGTTCATAATGTGTATCTGGTAAGTTTGTTAAAATATACATAATTTTATACAGTGGGTTTTCTTAGAAACATCATTTTATATTAATTTACTGATGTCTGATTTTTGAAAAAGAAAAAAAAGTATCTTTACAATTTTGTTCAATATTGGGATATAAAATTTGGGTTTATTCTACATTATATGTAATAATATATATTTATTTTTCTAAAATAAGTTTATTTTTTTGAAAATTTGAAATATTTGAATAATGGCCTTGAAGATTGAGTTCAAAATAGATATCCGGAAATTGTTTTTCATGATAAATAAGAACATGTTTTAATTTTATAATTCAAAAGGAGTTTGACGGTATTTTACAAAAACAAATTTTTGAAATTTTGATATTTAAAAAATGTATTTGAACAATTTTGTTCAAAATGTACATTTGAAAAATGTTAATTAATTATTAACAATATTAGGCCTATGTGTTTTAATTTCTGAGTAAAAGCTTACTCAAGGGTAGCTTATTGTAATAATATTTTTGAAAATTATGTTCATAGCTATAATATACTATATTAAAAAGGCTGTGCAATTATGGGGTACCATTTATTTAATAGTAATATCATTAAAAATGTGTTTATTTCATTGTACTTGTGTAAAACCTTATTATTTTATGCACCCACAATTAACGTTTAAGCCTTTGGTATATTAACTGTAGCATGAAACAACGACCAATCATTGAGTTAACATAATCGGTACTGTACAGTTACGTTAGTCATAAAATTAAAAGCTTTAGATAAATATCTTAACAATATCTTAAGAAGGGTTTGTATTTTATTGTTTTCAGAACTCATTGAATGAATCAGTGTATTTTCTTGTAACAATTAACAAATAAAAGGTTAGTATTCATGGAACAGGACTTAGCATGGGCTAGTGTAAAATAACCGGTTGGTATTCATGGAACAGGGCTTATCATGAGCTAGTGTAAAATAACGGGTTGGTATTCATGGAACAGGGCCTATCATGGGCTAGTGTAAAATAACAGGTTGGTATTCATGGAACAGGACCTAGCATGGGCTATTGTCAATCAAAGGGTAATATTAACAAAACAGGATTTGTCATGAACCACCTAGACATTTTAATTTGTAATAATAGACTTACAAACATTTTACTGCTCAGTATTAATTGACTTTATTTAAAAGCTTTCTTACAAAAATGGTTTGTAAAAGAGATACATTTCAAAGAATACTGTTTAAATTGAACAGATTAATTATGAATTTCAAATTACATGGCCTTTTGCATAAAAGTGATCAATTTTTAATAACATAACATTAGGCTCTGTGGTCAAATATCACAAGAACTAATATATATTAAATTGCACGGCTTCAGCCCGCAAACGAACTATACCAACCAAGCGGTCACCACATGTTGGTGAAGATAGTGCCAACACTTGCGGATGGAGGGTGTCATATGGCCAGTACAGCGAGCCCTCTTGCCGTTAATTTCAGTTTTCTAGACCGGAGCCGTTGCTTATTTATTCAAGTAGCTCCTCATTGTCCTCACAAGGCTGCGTTCAGGACCCACTGCTCCAGAGAAAATTTTGGAAGCACCGGAGATCTAACCCGGGACCTCTGCGGTGCTCTACTATTATACGTCAGATAAATTTTCCAAGTCAATAATATTAACTGATGATAAGGTATAGATGTCACTTTAATTTTAAGAGAATATTAAAAAAAACTTCATGGAGATAGAAATTAAAAATCAAATATCAACTTGGAGATGATCGCTTTTACTAATAGGCCGATGAAAATGTTTTTCTGTAGTAGTTATGTTTTAAAATTGACAGTGAGTTAATTGTTTTGGATGCCAGATATTTATAATTGGCATAAACCTCGTTACTGTTTAGTTCGCTGCCCCAGTGTAAGATTACGTATTAAAAAAATGTTGCTGTTAGATAAATGAGAAATCCACTGGAAAATAATAACTATAAATGGGAGAGGACTTGATTATTTTTTAATGAACATATATGATAGATAATTAGATATGTTAGTTTTATAATTATAACAAATATATGCAGTTTCTTAACTTGCATTTAGGTTTTGATGTAACATCAATTATCTAAGGTAGACCAAATGCCACAAGTTGGTATTTTTTTGTATAAAACATTGTGCAGTGTATAACAAAAAAGAGTAACACTTTGAGGCTTTTTAAATTACTAACTTAAAATACTTGATTGTATTGCAGTATGGTACTGGGCTAGCGAATTTGGTTAAAATACTATAGTAATATTTATTATTATGTTTGTATTTTAAATTGAAAAAAATATTTTAATCCTTCTAAATAATGTAGAACAACATTGATAAAATTGAGTAGATTTAAAAAATACATTTTATAAATATTTATAATGGAACAACTTCAATATAATATAATAGTTTTCCTAATATTTTCAGTGGGATGGATAATGGTATAGTACCGACACTCTACCCCTAATTACATACAATACAAACCTACTTCTGTACGAGGCAGAAATTACTGCAATTATATTTTGTAAAATTGAGCGATTAAAATATACTTTTACAAATTCTAGCTCTAACAATCCTAAAAAGGCAGTCTGGCTTTCATGCTTATTTTGAGTCAATTTATTTTTTATTTTTGTAGAACGTTTTTTTTTTTTTT
>CABFVX010000111.1:234602-246308 GCA_902151425.1 Timema shepardi
TTTTTTTTTTTTTTTGATAGAGTTGTATGGGTTGAAAATTCTGCTCAAAATATAATTAGTTGTATCTTAAGCCTTTGTAATCGCATGTAATATGATTAAGTTAGTATCATAGAGGTTACAGTAAAGATCGAACATATTTATTTATATTCTGTTGAGGGTGACATAAGCACGATAAATGGAGATATTTAAAACATTTAACACAAAACATTAAAATAAAACTCAATGCACAAACCTACTTTATTTAATTAAATATTGAAATGTGTTCGAATAAGTTCAAACAAAAATACTAAAATAAAATTGAGCAAGTAATGTTTTTTTTAAATTTTGTTGAAATTTAATTGAATACTGTGATTTAATCATTGTGTATATATATATATATATATATATATATATATATATATATATATATNTATTAAACGCACCAATATAATATAGTAATACACCTATATAACAATACATATCAATATCTATGTATAAACAGATGTCGGAAAAATGTATTTATATATAAATCCGACACCTTCTCAGTCAGTAGCATGTCTGTCTACTGAAATAATAGTCCCGGGTTTGATTCCCAGCATGGCCAAAAAATTTATAATTGGTAAAATGTGGGTTTACCCTTTCACAGTGATGAATTAACGGCCAGGGACCGGATGCTGTGTCTGTCCTAGTCTTAAGTTGAATTAAAATACGTTAAATATAAGTGTATACATGTTTATATATGGATACGTTTAATATACAGGATATCAAGGTCTTACTCTGATGGGTCAGAGATTTGGAAGGTAATAAATGCGCCATTATTCATCCAAGTGTGGCCATTTAAACCACATTCATGGAAAGACCCTCAACTACATTTGACTGCTATTCGATTTCCAGTTACTTTCGCCCAAAACGGATACGGAAAAGCCAGTTTCTCTATTAAGCAACTTTTAATTTTTCTTCTGCTCTATTTAAATAAGGTTTTTGATGTGTTCATAGATGTTAATTTCTTTAATATTTCTTGTGTTTTTTTAAGAATATACAACTTTTTGAGAACATAGTGTATAAAGTTTAGAATTATTTTTTAATTTAGAAAAAAAAATTAACTTGTTGCTTTGCAATGTTACGCCGGATCAAGAAGTTAAAAAAAAGTATAGATTTACTAATATCCTGAGTTATTATGAGATATAATCCAAGAATAAAAAATTATGATTATGAGTAAAATAGATAAGGTTATACAAATTAATGATATATTAAAATTTGGTATAAATAATCAACTAAAACAATGCATGGATAGTGTGAATGGCAACTAAATGGCAAAATGTAATATCATCAAAGAGATTAAATATTTAAGATTACAAATTTGATTGATTGAAAGATTTTATTTTATAAAACGCAGTAACTGTTGGAAATATATTGAAATATAAAATTCATTACTGTTTAATAAAAATTGATTCTGCTTTAATTACAGGTCATATCAAATGGACAAGTAAACACGCAAGGAGATAAAATTTCAGGCTTTAAATGTAATTATCTGTGCAATAGTTGAAAAATATATATAATAAATAATGAAAATATCTAAAATTAATGTTTATTATCTGTTTAATAGCTAGGCTCTTCTTATTTTGATGGTTAGCAAAATGATTGAAGACAAGTTTCAATGACAGGGCATCAGTTCTTGATTCTGATGAAGGTGTTGATCAATCCGCTATATAATAAATTGTATAAAACCATGCATATATTCATACATACATACATATATAAATATAATATTCATTTATAAATATATACATTAAATATGTATTATAAGATTGAACAATTATTTATTGTAAAGTGGCTTCTCCACATACCCATGGCTCAGTGAATAGAGATCTAAAGTACAGGTTTAAAAACCCTAGATCCATTACATTCCATTGTTTGTGTATCTGTTCATATTTTTACCCAGGCAATTACTTCCTGTTTTTAGGTCTGCAAATACTGCTGTCCTAGAATAAGCTAGATTAAAACTGGTATGAAAATAATTTACACACTTCAATAGTGTATTTACATCATCTTTACTCACATATTAGTGTGCTGTGTGAAAATAATATATTGTATTGTAATATCTGCGTTAATGTATATAGCACAAACCAATTTGAACAACTAATGAAGTATTCTTCGATAAAATAAGATAATATCAAACAATCTCGTACACGGGCATAATATATAATATAATGCTGTCAAAAAGATTCATAAAACATGTATGATTCTGACTGAATTGTATCGACTCATTTTTTTATTTTATTTTAGAAATTATGAGAAGTAAATCTTTTCTTTTTTACAGTTAAGCCTTGATATATTTGCGAAGAAAGTAGATACATAAAACAGGTGTCAGTTATTAAAGTTTATTTAGTTAAAACTACCATCTCTCACAAATAATGTGATAAAATAGCTATATCATCAATTGAATCTAATCAAAGAGAAAAAATTTAACTAGACTAGGCGTGTTTAGTAAATGAAAAATACCTTGAACAGCATTGAGGAGCAAAGTTTATTCCTATAGTTAGTTCAATTAGCAAATTAAAAAATAAATGATACGTAACTCTACACGGACCTTCTCGCTCTATTGTTTCAAAATGGAGATGTTTACGCTAAACTTCTAATATATGTGAAACAAAATAATATACACTAGCAAACCCAAGCATAAATTGCACTATAATTATGTAGAACAGTTTTTTAGTCCCGGTTTTAGATTTTATAATTTTATTTTTACAGAAATAATGCCTTCATTTGCATGTTTGGACAGATAAAAAAATATAAATATTGGGTCCACTAGGGTCAACGCTTCGTATTAAAATTTTGACTTCCGGTTAAAATTTTCGACATTTTATTAGGTGTTGCACAACTTCAGGTCATCGCATTGCTATTAAATTCCTCATTTATCAATTTTGACCAATAAAAAATGTAAATATTTACTATTGAGTTTAAAATGGTGATAGATCATTGTTGTACAAACAATTTTCCTAAGTAAAGAAAAATAACATAAACTTTTTGAGATACTTACTTTTATTTAATTATTCTATGTCATTGGAGAATTATTGCGTTAAAACTTAAGTAGTATCTCTTTACAACTAGAGCTCACAAAATTTTATTAATATATTCGCCAATATCTCAGAAATTGTTGGTTTTATAAAAATATATTTCATATAAAGGTTTTTAAATTTTTAATAGTACTACAATTTAGCAATGATAAGTTACTTAGCATCTCAAATAGTGGCGGAGATACGGAAATTTCAGTTTCTGTAAGATACCCTAAAAGTCATTTCCACGGGAGAATTAAAATAGTTTAGTTATAATCTTAATTGACGCCTAGATACGAGTTTAAATCAAAATCGCTAGAGCCGGATTTCAGAAAATCTATTTTGTTTCTCTTTTCACCCTTTACTAATCTATCGTACTCTTAGTTTAAATTTAAACAAAGACACACAACTACCACTTTTTAGGGTTCGGGGGGGTCATGATACGTCGACATCCATCAACATTTCAGGTTTTTTTTTTTTTTTGCGGTCGCAATACTTTACCTTTAGTTTTCGAAAGATTAAAAAAATATATATTTGCGTATAGCTTGAAAGTTATCGGTTTTATAAAAATACACTTCGAATAAAATATTTGTATTATAAATAGATCTACATATTTGTAATGATAAGTAATTTTATATATCAAATAGTTTTGGAGATATGATAAAAAATGAGAATTTACGTATCAGACCGGAGCTCTTAAATTAATTTTGCCGAAATATTGAAAGAAGCCATTTTGTTTGGGATATTTATAAATGTTTTGAAATAAAAGTTAATTAAAATCCTTAGAACAGATTTTTCTCTTTTTGCCCATCAGTAAACTACCCTTAATTTTAGGGTTAGATATCCAATTCCAAAAACCCCTCGGGGCAACCCTATGAAAACCTTATATACCAAGTTTCATTCAATCGGTAAAATAGTTTAGGCTCTAGTTGGAGGTACAGACAGACAGATGGAAGTTCAAAAACAACTTTTTTGGATTCGAGGGGCCATGAAATGTCGAGATCATTAAAATCTCGAGTCCTTTTTTTTTGGCGATTACAATGCTACCTGTAAGATAGAGGGAAAGTATAAATTGAAGAATGAATGGTAAAAAATACAGTACAAAATCTTTATAATATTTTCGTTCCTGAACATAAATGTGACTTTTAATTTCTCATAAAAAAAATTATGGGTTAAATTGGTCACAGTTCTGAGGCCCTTCATACAAGTGATGAGGACGTGTCTAGACGCGCATTTTACCGACGCTTGCCCAGAATATGAGCTGCCCAATTCAGTTAAAACTCTATCAACATCCTGTGGAGATGTACACTCTCAATCAGAGTGACACTTCTTAACAACGCACTTTTTGGCTTACCCACATTTGACTTTGTACCTTTTGTCCGTGTTACTCAGATAATGTTCCCTTTCTCTCTGTTTTAGTTACACAAAGTATTATTGGTGCATTAACGATAAAAACTAACTTCCAGCCTGAGTACAGTATCTCACACACCCAAAGTTTGGTTGAGTCAGTTTGTCTACGAGTGATTATAGCAGCGCTGTCAAACCACTCTTAGCAGCGCCCCTCACTGCTACCAAATCAGCCTCTGTAAACTTTTAGTTTTTACTCTTTAAATTATGTAATTAAATTGGCTTTTAGGAGTGAATACTTACACTTGCATTAAGACATAAGGGAATAAATACAAATAGACTACATCTCCGTTATGGGTTCAACGCTCTTCTTAGCACAAAATTAGAAACAAAACTATGTTATACGTTATTGAACGAATACTTCACCAATAAACAATTCCACTTAAGAGTTAAGAAAATATTTTGGACCTGATATTATCAAATAATATTTTAAATCATGCATTGTTTGATTAACTTGTTGTTACAAAATGGGGCTGTCTAGAGAAACATGACCATTTGAAATAGTGTATACAGGCCCTACACTGGCAGCACTGCTAAAACCACTCGTAATTGAAATAACCACTTTCAGTGTGTTTCAAAACCAGATTGAAGTCGATATAAATAGTTTTTGTATTCATCTAACAAAATCTAAAACATCACTTAGTATTTTTGTTTTCAATTAAAAACATTCTTCGCCGTTACTGTTCACTTCCAGGTGTTCATCACATTTCACTTGTTCATGATCGTTCGGTGGTAGCTCAGCTATCTTTGGATTCTCGCTCCGTCCACCTGAGGTCCCGACCATTTCAGGCTCAGCCAGAAGTTTCTCGACGGTGCTGATGGCCACCGCGACGCTTGACGTCGTAGTTGCGGTGATAGTTGAGAGCGTGGTGGGAGGAGATGGTGGTCTCGGGGCTGTGACCGACGCCAGGAATGGGGAAGGGGATAATGGTACCGCGACGGTTCCGCAAGGGGGAAGTAAGGCCGGTATAGTTCGAGGCTGAAATAAAAACAACATAAAAAAATAAGTGAGCTTGTGTGTATTTAATCAGGCCTTTAGTGTGTTAAATTCTGACACCTTCTACGATATTGTTATCGCTTAGTAGCTCATGCGACTATACTAGATTAAAAGCTCATATGACTTAATGATAGCTCTCTAGGCCTTTATTCCCTATGATATTATTATCATAGACCGATAGCTCTTGAAAATATAATAAGAGTGAAGCCTCCTCTCACTTCATAATATATCTCCTATATTTCCTACTATAGTACTTTCACCTGATAATTTTTTCAACTGTAATTGACTGAAATTTCCTGTTAAGTTATATATAATTGCGTGATACCTCATGTAATATAATTATTATATGATCATAGGTGTGATATCAGCAAATGAACAAATGTCAATGTTGAGACAGGTCCAGGGGTACAGGAACATTTGTTGTCTAGAGGGGTTGAGGGGGCAAAATTATGTTATGTTACGGCTGAGTTAGGTGGATTAAAAAACACGGGCGTGTGGGGTTTGAAGAGGCCGAAATGATGTTATATCTAGGTTAGGCTAAGTTGAGTAAAACCAAAAAGGAAACAGGGAAAGGCAATGACTAAGGGAACAAAATACATTTAAAAAAATTAAATACAGTTATTCTGTAAGATTTACTAATTTACACAAAATACTATTGACTATTTGAAAACATTTTCACAATAGTGTTTGATTAATATTAAGTTAGAAAAATGCAATTTGTAAATTCGTATAGCACTGAACACACTAAAGAATAGTCAGTGTGGTGGGTACAGATATAAAAGTCAAACCACTTTTTCAAACACTTGACGTATGAAAGAATTATTGCAAATTAATTAATTTATTATTTTCACTATGCCAACATTATCAATTAATTCTGGGTAAACGTTAATAACAAACATATGGTTTAGACTTTTTGTGTGATGATTGTTAGGAGGTATGTTTTAACTCTAAGTTGCATTAAAAATTATATTTCAGTGGTTGCAGTTGTAGCAGGGACCACCAATAATGATCTTAGTAGAATACAAAACTCAGGAAATAGTTTCTTCCTTTCATGGTGCATATCTTTTAATTTATTTACAAAGTTTTCAACGTTGTTTGGATTAATTGTTCAATAAATTCATTTCTCTTCTAAGCTTTGCCTTCTCTCCAAATTCAGATACAGTATTTAAGATGTGCTCAACCCAAGATGTTGGGGCTATCAGAAAACTCTTTTCTAGCTGAAGGTATTTTTCAAATCCGGGCTGTTCAAACATATATTCTATTTCATTCATAATGTTTTCTAGAAACTCATAATATATTTTTATGTATGCTTTAACTGATTAAAAATCGTGACAAAAAGCAGGACTTAGCTTCTGTGATAACCTCTTTGGAGGTTTTCTCTTTCTTGGTACTTTTGGTTCTGGAAAATTAATTATTTTAATTTTTTTTCAACCTCATCCAAAATAATATCAAACGCAGTATCAAATTTCTTGCTTTTTATACATTGTAGAACCACATGCATAGTTCATTTTTTGCACCCAATATGGTCTAGGTTTTACTTTGTAGAATAGTACTGAGATTCTCAATCAAAGAAAACACCATATGGTACAGAAGCAATAAAAAAACACTCTCTTTTGAAATCTAATCTTGAAGCCCACTTGCCTTAGAGCTAACATCACCACTCTCACAAGCCAAGGAAAATGGTTCAGCACTAGTCAAATTGTGATCTTTGGTAATTTGGGAAAACACTACAGACCATTTGAGAGAATATTTGACAATTACTCATTTATTGTATATCCACTGCAAACAATCCCGAATCAAAGGAATTGATTTGGATGAGTCTTGTAATGACAAATTAAGATCATGAGCTGCGCAATGAATATATTGTAATGGGCTAACCAATTCAGCCTTGTACTGCCTAAATCTGCTGCACATAATCATTGCTCAAGAATATATGTATTGTACCAATTATGTGTACATATCTATTAATGCATATCTCCATGTGTTACATACCACGTCTCTGAAACACCATGGAACAAGAACGGCGCCATCAGCAGTGTTGGCCGCTTTCGCTGTTCCACTAGCACTGCACTTGACTGGTCAGAGCAACAAAAACAGCTGACTGCAGTGCGGGGTGGGCGGCCTGCGCATATTTGGCTTGGAACTACGTGATTTTTCCAACGTAGAGGGATGTCTTCCCCCTTCTTTCCTTCCCAAGATTCATTACGTTCAGTTACTATAAGGCTCCACGGTTCGCGGGTAACCAGATACAATTATACATCACCAGTCAAATAGTCAACACGTTTTGACGTCTTTTCTTCCAGATGACAGTACAGAACTTGTGATCGTGACGATGCTGCTGAGGGACAGACCGGACCGACGGAAGTAACCAGCAGTAACTTTGATCATTCAAATGTGTGGGGAGTAGGTGGCTCTGTGACCAGATTGTAGTTTTAAGGATACTATTGTACCTGCCGAGAGTATTAGCCACTCTAGTCTTATTTTTCATGTTATTTAGGTTAGCCTTTTAAGGACATGGCATACATGCCCTGGAGTGATTTTACACTTCACATGTGTTCTGTTTGGTCCTTAAGACCAGTGGTTCAAACGAGTGGTCCCACACCTTAGCCTGCTCGACCATGTTATAGTTAGCAAGGCCTTCTGTTGGGAAAGGGGCTGTTCAGGTTGTTCCAGGCCAGATATTTATACCTGTTAGGTTTGAGTTTGCTCTTCTGAACAGTTTGCGGTGCTCAACTTGTGGGTCATTTCTGCCCATCTGGCGTGGCTCGCGTTTCACTTACCTTGATGTGTGATAACCCTTGGGGGAGTTTGATGCCTTTCTTATATCTTGTTAACATTCTATGGTAATGTTTTTAATGTCTCTGGCTTAGATCAGTTTGTCGTGTACCAGCCGATGATAAATTAAGACCTAGAACCCGGAATTTGAACTTTCCCTATGTAAATATTTTTTTAAATATATTTGACCGGTCCATTAAGGACCTTAGCTGACAGACAACAGTCTTGAGCCTTTGTATCCTGACCTTTTATGATCTAGCCAGCTTCCCTGGCGTAAAATTATCATAATCTCTTTTCATAGTATTATTCATGCTAGGTTCTGAGTATGTGCCCTTTGAGTCCTGCTCATGTGAAGGAACTTGCTAGTCATTATTTAGTATAATTTTGATTTTTATCATTATTATTATTATTATTATTATTATTATTATTATTATTATTATTATTATTATTATTATTAGCTAGCACAGCTATACCTATTAAGAAGAGGACTGGAGTCACTCAAGTTCAGCATGAGTTTGACCTGTCATACAAAATCCTTGGTGCTTCACTCCAAATTCTCTCTCAGAAAGTATTAATTATTCATCTATGTGTCTAGTTAATTATCCTGGTCAACTCTATGGACTATTTTGGGAAATATTGGATTGTGTTCTGATGTTACTTTGTTTCATTAAACTTATTTGTTAATATGCATTTTTATCTTTTGCTTTTAAGTGTATCATATTGTGACTATTTACCTTGTTTACGTAATCGGCGTCTCTAGTGTTAACTAGAGCGCCGTTACAATATATAATGCTAACTGTTGATATGCTTCTTTTCCCCCTGTTTACCACTCCAATTTTTGCACCTGCCAAAATGGAGCCACCGTAGTAGCACTTTTCTCTGTGAATAGTTTAAAGTCAAACCTAGAAGGAGCGGTGAAACTTTAATAAAATTAAGTAATGCTTCTCCAATCATTGAGGATGTTTCGTACAATCCAATGACCAACTCATCAATAGTAGATGTGGTATCATCCACAGTTCAGATATTTATTGACACTTGATCCTTGCCACTAATGTCACTTGTTACATCCACCATTAGAGCAAGCTTTCTTCTCTTGAGGGGCTGAATGAAATTTCCTTCATCACTGTCCTGAGACCTAAATTCTAATCCCTGACGTCCTAAAAACAAAGCCGAAGAAACTATTACTTTTAAAGCATAACGGTTTTTAGCCTGATCATGGCTTGCTTGTAGTGAAACCAGAGATACTACTGGTGTACTTCTTTGAAAGTATTTCACTTCGTTATTGATTCTTTGTGATGATGGGGAACTTCATGCTTTTTAAACTTATGATATGCTTTCTTCCCATTATTATATATTTCTGAAACCAGTGACGCGTCATGATTTGATTCATAATCAACGTGTTTTGTACTCAGAGATTGTACATAAAACAATCAAAACACTTTTTCATTATCTATATTAAAATGAAGCCAAGGATAATCTTTATACCAATAATTTTGAAAATTATGGTTTCTTTCGCCTTGATTTCAGGGTATAACATTTAAAGCTTAATGGAGTTTTTCAACAGATGCAATATCTCCATGATCAATTTGAAAAGAGTAGGTTGAACATCCGAAAGTTGATGGTGCTTTTCAACAGATGCAATATCTTCGTGTTCAATTTGAAAAGGTATAGGTTGAACATCCGAAAGTTGATGGTGCTTTTCAATCGAAGTAATATCTTCTTGTTTAGTTGGAAAAGGTACAGGTTGGACATCTGAAGGATGATGGAGCTTTTCAACAGACACAATATCTTCGTGTTTAATTTGAAAGAGTACAGGTTGTATATTTGATGGATGATGGGGCTTATCAACAGACGCAATATCTTCATGTTTAATTAGAAATGGTACAGGTTGGGCATTTAAGACAGGTTGATCTGAAAGAAGATACATAAAAATCACTGCAATACAAATCTAGATGTATAATTTTTTTTTAGCACAGCGTCTTAATACCTGTTAAGTTTATACGCTCATATTTTATTCCCTAGTCGGTTATAGCTAGGAACGAAATTTTAAAAAATGAGCAAATACATAAAGACCCTTAGAAATACTATTTAATAGGTTTTCTTCAAAAAAAAATGTTTTAATTCAAAAATCATATGAAACACTCTTAATATATATATTTTAAATGAAATTGTTATTAATTTTAATATAGTTTAGTTAGTTGGATTTTCAAAATAGTTTAAAATTTAAAAAATAACAATCATTTGTACATATTTGAGAACTATACTCAAAATAAAATTAATATTTTCTGGCATATGTATGTAGCATCTAAACATCAAGTTTGTAAAAAATCCATTAATCTATTTCAGCTGTAGTCCCAGAGAAATAAAGATATGGGGGCCAGATCATTTTAAGAACTCATCTTAGTTTTGAGGTTGAAAATTTTCAAATTTATAATATTTTATCTTTATAAGGGAAAGTAAAAATAAGTACACAGTTACGATATAAAAATTACTATTTTCTAAATTATATAATTTATTCCAATATGTTGAATTTAGTTTGACTGGTAAGAAGAGATGATAATATATCTTACAGCCCCTTACTTAGATTTCACTATAGGCTTACAATACAGCAACTATAGCTAGAGAAAATGTAATAGAAAGTATCAGTAAATCTGACAAAATTTAATGTGGACCATAAAATATGCATAGCAAGAAATAATAACTAAAGTAAATTAAATCTCAATTACATACGGATATTAAAAAAATTAACAGCAATACTAATATATTTAAAACGTGTAGGTACCTATTTCAACCCAGACGTGAAAACGCTGTTGTTAAAATGTTTGTAAATGCTTTCAAAACTTTGAAGCACTTTTTATTATTTAAAACCATTTTGTGCCTTTATTTTTTTAAATATGAAATCTACTAATGTTTAACATAATAACATATTGTGGTGGGGAATTTTTTTGCTTACCTTCCAAATCTCTTTTATTTTCTTAAAATAGAAACACATTTTTGAACATTGGTTCACACTAGTTTCAGTTGCAGATCTCTTTATTTTTCTCTTAACCCTCATATAAATGATTTCTGGAATTTCGAAATAGATTTTAACAACACTCTTTTAGCCACTAACAAATTTATATCATGTTCACACAAAAAATAATGTCAAGTCAAACACGCCGGTGTCTATATAAAGTTACAAATTAGGTGGATTCATAGTAGATGCTACACAAAACACTGCTAATAAAATAATATATAAAAACAAAGAAAAGTCTAACATGGACACAGACCGTGCGTGAACTACAGGTGGCGCATTTAGTGGTCATGTGGAGGACTAATGTAATTTATCTAAACTTAATAATAATAATAATATTTAGCACCGCGTCTTACTACCCGTTCGGGTTATACGCTTTAAGTACTAATTACTCTAATGGATTAGGAATTAGGAAGGTTGAATTAGAGGAAGTGAACCCGCATTTGCGTGGAGGGAGAGTGTAAAAACATTTAGGAACC
>CABFVX010000111.1:247283-262224 GCA_902151425.1 Timema shepardi
GGTCTAGGGGTAAGGTGTCAGACTTCTATGCTGGCGGCCGGGGTTCAATCCTCGGTCCCGGCAAAGATTTATCTGATTACCAAACCCTTCCTTCACCTCTGACAAGACATCTTGTGAATGTGAGGAATGCCAGGTCTCCACCGTGGTTCGGATTCCACGTTAAACTGTAGGTCCTTCATTTCATCTCACAATCACCCTACCATTACACATTAGCGTAAGTGCGTATAACCCGAACGGGTAGTAAGACGCGGTGCTAATAATAATAATAATAAATAATAATTTTACTTTGATTGACTTATCAATACTTTGACATATGTTTCGTTCCAACATTGATCCTGGATCTTGACTTCACTCTCGAAAAAGACTAGATGACCAATGAAGTGGAGATCGGGGTTCGAATACCTGTCGGGTGTGCTCAGAGTGGCTTTTCCTAAATGGTCTTATATTATTTCTTCACTATCTCTAAAATTCTACCTTCCTCATTCCATTAGATAAATATAATAAATAAAAGTTAGAATAACTACAATTTGACTATACCACCCTACACAATCTATACTGAAAAGGTAGAATTTTAAAGAAAATTTACTAGCATTTGCATGAAGGGAGAGTGGTAAACCATTTAGGAAAAGCAACCCTTAGTAGACTTGAACGATATTCGAACCCCATATCCCCAACAACAGCCGTCTAGTCTACTGAGAGAATTACAATTTAGACAGTGCGGCCACCGTAGTGGGTGAACAATAATTGGATTTATATACATACACATGAGATTTATCAGAAGGGAAAAGGTATAGGCTTAATTACACCTACCTTTTGAACATGATTAATGATATTTGAAGCTTTATTTTTCATAACATGCTGCTGGTACGAAGAAATAACACTATTGATGGGCTCCTCAAACTTGCCTTGAGATAAATCCTGTACTTTTCCTTTGTTCCATTTCACTACAACATCTTTTTGGGACTCTTCCACTATTTTTTTCTGGGTATCGCTTTTTATACAAAAACAATGAACAAGTCTCCTCTTTTTGAAGATTTTGTTTTGATTTTATACAACACAAGCGATTATTCATGGTCTATGTAAAATAATGCACTGTAGGAAACTAAATTATACTTAAACTCAGCTATACTCATGAATTAAGTCCGCTTCGACTGACAGATGTTATTCAACTCAAAGACTTGAGGGGGTCAGTATATTGGTCAAATCTAAACAAGTGCCTGAGTATAAACATCTCACTGTCATGCGCATAAAAATATGTGTTCTCGAATATGCTTGGCGTTCGTAGTTTCAGGCAGACAATGCCACCTAGAAGTGCATTCGAATTATTGATAAACAAAAAGTAAGTGCTAAGCTTGCATTTTAAACTTCAAGGATATTTGGAAGTTATCTATAAGTATGTTTATCAAAGGTGAAAACATGAACAATAATATTATTTTTGAACATTAAAATTTGAATACATATAAGATCAGTGCTACGTAACATTTTGATGTAACCCACCCTCCCACCATGTAATAGCATATATACATTAGACTACCCCCCTCACCCCCCTCAAAGAGCTACGTGGCTTATGGAAGACCCCTATGATCTAAAAAACTAAGAAAAATAATTTTGAAAGAAAGGATTAGTCTAATCAATCTAGTTCATTGTTAATGAACAATGGTCACGAGAAAGACTCTCAATACCCTTGCACCCCTCACCCTTGTAAAAAAACACGGGAGGGCAATGTGCCCATGCTCCCCCTTCTTCATTTCTGGCACCTATGGACATGGCAACCTAAGTGTTGAGTTGTGGACTCTCCCTCTTGACTTTGATTTGGTAAGGCGTGGACAAACAATTGAACCAAGGGTAGTTTTGCAAACAGTGATTTCTCCACCTCTCTTCAGTCAAATATAAATTTTTATTCAATATGTCTAGTGGTATAGAAGAAACCTGTTTGTAAATGACCTGAAGAGGAAGTAGCAGGTCCACGCTGCCTATGGTGGCTGCCCTGGGTTGCAACGGCGGCAGGGGGCTAACTTGGTGAGAAGCTGCCATGGCCCTTGTAGCAGCCAGAAGTGGTAGACTTGACTCAATATCGTGGACTGAAACAAGTCAAATAGATACATGCAGACTTACGAACAGAACATAGACAAACATTGGTCTGTAGACTCGAGATCGTGGAGTTTTAAATATTTGCAAAAGTAACACTCCGTTTTTGCTCTAAATTTGTGGTGAAGAATATTTAATTGAATAATGTAAAAAGTAACCAAAAAACTTGACGTATTATTTTGTTTCTAACGTTTAACTCTTATTGTTCTGTAGAAAGGGCTGCTCGTAGCCCAAATAGCTCATCTAATAGCAAACAGAATGGAGAGGCTTAATGATGTGCACCAGAGTTCGTCTGGTGGGAGAATTTAAACCACCTCTAGAGAAACTCCTCAAGTTCCGAACTCGTGATCTTGACCTTCTCCACCTGTACCCCTGGGTACGTGGACAAAGGCGTCAGACTTATCGAGTCTGACTTGCTGGCAACAGGGAGGCTATGACTTAAATTCCGGCTGGGTGTGTTAATAACTTTTTTCACTCTCCCGCAGGGTCATTGCGTGTACAGCTCATAAGATAATTATATTCCTTATTCATATACCGTTGGTGATTTTGTTTCTTTCTTGTTTATTAGTTGTCTTTCAATTCCCGTTTTAATTATATCCATCTTTCGAGATAATTACGCTAATATGTAAAGGATGAGTACAGTTCTATTTGAGATGAAGTGTACCCACATTTGCATTATGAGAGAGAGAGAGAGAGAGAGAGAGAGAGAGAGTGGAAAAAGTTAGGGAAAATACTCCCTCGTCCTTCGGTACATCACACCCCAATACCCTAGTCATTGTCAGCCCCATCTATTGTGGGAGTAGCGCCTTATACCATGCGGCCACCAAAGTGGATACATACAATTAATGTAAATATACTAATGGACCGGACGGGTGGTTAGATTTGGTCTATGTCAGGATAGCTAATTTTACGTAACAAAGGTCATATTTTAAACACATTATTAATAAACATTTATAAATGAAACATAAGCAACATTTCCCAGTCGAGTCATAAAAGCGTCTGTTTCAGGTTTTACCCTCATTTCGTGAAAACAACAGCAAATAATTTAATGATCACGAATAAATTTTTGCACGAGTTTGGCTCCTTGCCGTGTTAAATCAATGCCCGTGTCGTGGGGCATCGCTATGGGTGCCTATCCTGCCACCTGGTAGCAAAACGTCTAACTGGAGTCTCTCTCTACGAGCTAGTGGCGTCCTCTAGGATCGTGGCGCCTAACGAAACATAAGGTTGAGTGAGTTCTAACACCACCGCGTTCTCTGTAGAGTTGTCACAGAGTTACTTTATTGGAAATTAAGGAATTGTGTTTATACTTATGTTTTTAAAATAATGGGGTAACTAATCTCTTGAATTTATTGAAAACGTTATTTGCAAATGTATTGAAAATATAATGTTTATTCAATTAGGTAGGTTTGTTGGTTGGATGGTCTAAGGTGTCATTTTCCCAGTAGATTAGGCAGCCAATGTTAGGGAGATCGGGGTTGGAATTCTGGTCAGATATACTGATAATATATTTCCCTAGATGATTTACCATTCTACCTCCACGCAAATATGTGTACATTTTATCTAAAATTGTATCTTCCTCCCCGCCATTTCACTAGCGTATATTTTTATCACCACATCCTACGACCCTTTCGGCTCTACACATATGTACCAGTTACGCTAATGTGTCGGGGATGAGGAAGGTTTAATTTAGAGGAAGTGTTCCTGCATTTTTGTGGTGAGAGAGAGATAGTGGAAAATCAATTAGGAAAAACCACCCTCAGTACACCCGACCAGGATTTGAACCCCGATCTCTCAGTCAATAGCAATCCAATATATCGTGAGAGTGACGTCTTTGTGCGGTGGTCTTCAGTCTGGAGTACGCCTACCCCTGGGGTATGCAAAGATATCTTAGGAAGTACGTAAAGTTTAAATAATCATATACAGTATATGTATATTACCCACTTTGATCGTTGGGGGCTCCGCCCCCAAACCACCTGTGAGTTTTCTTTGCAAGTGGATGTAAACTAATGTAATTCCAGAGCCGTATTTTGATAGGTCTTACCGTTTAGTCCCAAGAGACCTCCAAGGAAAGGTTCACACAGACTTTAAAGTTTCTCCGCCATTTTGATTTTTTTTCTGTGGTTAAAATATAGATTTTTTAACTCTTTTTGGAATGTTCCCGTCGGTTACAGGCTAGAAGCTAGAAGTTTGCCAAATTTCAAGTTTCTAGATCATCTGTAAGTGGGTAAACATTAATGTCAGTGAGTGAATCAGTCATGTGGCTTTATAGTAATATAATTTCATGATAAACAGTGGCTTGCCAGACTTAAGGTTGGTCGCAAGACACCCGGACGTTAGAACATGTGATCTGTAAACGCCATTTTTGTCTCTCTTTCTGCTAGATTTATATTATAGAATATGTATAACTTGCATCATACACCAACAACTATAAGGGTACAAAGTTGAAGCACAGTACGTGAACAGAAAAAGGTGAATAGGGCTACCACTGCCTTAGACTATGCGGTCACCTAAATGGCTATTAGCGTAATAAATGTGTATATATATATACCTACTTCATTGATCTAATGGTCTAACTAAGACGTCACGTTTGTGTTAGATTGGCCATCTGATCGAAGACGGGGAGATCGGGGTTCAAGCCCTGGTTGGGTCTATTGAGGATGGGTTTTCTTAAACGGTTTCCTACTCTCCTTCCAAGCAAATGCTGGATATATTACCTAGAAAATGCTTCGTTCCTTATATCTACGCCATTAAAGTAATTTTCATGTATGCGTATAGCTCCCACTGGTTGTAAAACATGACAGGTTTGTGTATAGACCGATCGGGTATTAAGACGTGTGGGGAAACAAACAATTAGGGGATAGTGGGAGAGTGTAGTCATAGTATTTAACTATTTGTACTGTCTAGTGCCAAAACTGTCTATTTAGAACCAAAATAAGCTAAGTAACAGGACAATAAGTGTGAATAAGATCAGGATTAGCTACTAAATAGTCAATTATCTGAAATAAAGGATAAAAATATAGAAAGAGGTATCTGTTTATCAGTAATAAACACTATCTCCCTCAAATTGTCACCCACAGCTTACACAGCCCAAAACTTACCCAACTTGACACCCAAAAAAGGATCCCGCGAAGACTTATCCAACTTGGCACTCTAAAAGGCGCCCATGAGAACTTACCCAACTTAGCACCCACTAAGTCGTCCTTAGATACTTGGCACCCACAATGGTATCCTTGAAGACTTACCCAATTTTGCACACACAAAAGTGTCCGTGAAGACTTAACTAACTTGACGCCCACAGAGGTGCTCATGAAGATTTACCCAACTTGACACCTTCAAGGGTGATCATAAAGACTTAACTAGCTAGTAACTCACAAAGGCTGTCATTGCAAACCTACCCAACTTGGCGCCCACAAAGGCGTCCTTGAAGAGCGCCGGATGGTGGTGCTTGATGGCGTTCATTCTCCTATTTATGGCACCGTCTCCTCTCAACCTCCGAGGCTGCTCCACTGGTAGGACCCGTCTCCTCTGCTTGGGTAGCTTGGACCTCGCCTGCAAGAGGGAACCAACCTCAACTCAGCCTGGTAGCTCAGTGGGTGGGCAGATACATACTCTCTATTCGAAACAATAATGTGTTTTATATTTGAGTGCAGGAAGCAACTATGTCTTATAAACATAATATTAGGGTCACATTTTAACTGGAATTGACCGTACCACGTCTTATACCACCTATATCCACACACTTACAATATTGTGTTATGGAGCAATGCATAACTTCTAGGGAATTGGTCCGTATTTGTGTGAGATAAGAGTTAGAATGAATTAATTATATTAGAATGATCTAACTATTCTGTGTAATGAAAATTAATAAGCTGTTAACCATGGTATAAATTGAATTTACAGTATACAATTAATATAGTTCTATTTTTAATTTTCCAACATTCAGGAATTTTGTTAACATACCGCTTTTTTAAATTAATATTTATTTTTCTAGAATCCTGCTTGGTAGTTAAGCTTATGTAGACTACCGTAATAATCTTATTTAAAAATAACTAAATAAGCTAAATTAAAATCTGTTCATTAATTTGAAATTTGGTAAGTTGGGGATTTAAAAAAACTAATGAGTTTTATAATTTAAAACAAGTTTAAATAAAGATAAAACACGGTAATTATTATTGGAATGGTGAACAATTTATTGGCCTATCTACCATATTTATATTTTCAAAAATTTACTGACTAAAAAAATATGATTATAATAATATTAAAAAATGTATCTGATTACCAAACCCTTCCTTCACCTCTGACAATACATCTTGTGAGTGTGGGGAATGCCAGGCCTCCACCGTGGTTCGGATTCCACGTTAAACTGTAGGTCCTCCATTTCATCTCACAATCAATCTACCATTACACATTAGCGTAAGTGCGTATAACCCGAACGTATAGTAAGACGCGGTGCTAATAATAATAATAATAATAATAATAATAATAATAATAATAATATTATTATTATTAAATTCGAATTGACAAGTTTTTTTACTCAGAGAGAATTTAAAATATTGAACTCACCAAGTAATAAATTGTGGTTCATTTGACTCGCTAGTCTAACACGCCATCACCAAAGCTATATTTACTTGTGTGTTAAAGGAAAACAAAAATGAATACTTCTATAGTTGCACAGTTTTCGATAAAATCACCTTTCTCGCAACAACAACAAAATGTATAGCTATACCAAATAAATCGTTAACACAATGCACTCAATGCAATCCTTTAGTTTATATATTTTTTACAAAGGTGCATTTGTGTCCCATTGACTTAGTTCTTTGAAACGTCATAGGCTTTCCATTATTTTTGTATTGAACACTTAAATGCTTGTGAGAATCCGGCATTCCGTAATACACCAACTTACACCACGATGTAATAATTTCAAAATAATGACTCATATTCTTCACGTTTCAAAATAAAGTGTTTGATATTACTTTTAGGTCAAGTGTTTTGGGCTAAATGACTTTAGGCCAAATTAATATATCTGAATATTATTTTCAGGCCAAATGACCTTAGGCCTATTTGGTTTAAGCCAACTGACTTTTAAATAATTAATTTTTGGCAACTATTTAAAGTACGTTCTGATTTTTTGTGGTGTTACTAGAGGGCGAGGTGTGTCGTATTTAATTAAATAGTATTTACTATATTTTCTAAATACTTGTAGTCTTATTTATACTAATGCCGACCAAGGTCTAGGATAGATAGATTTTTCTACCCTTTAGTTACGTGCTAAATTAAAACATTCTAGAAAAGTTTGAAACACTAAAAATTAATGTTATGGTTTCACGTATATATTGATTAAAATATGAACCAAGATCCCCCCCACCCCTCTAAATAAGCTAACCATAAAAAAAATATAATTTACTACAAAATAACCTTTTTAAAAACGTATATAATTGTCAACTACAAAGATTCTTTGCTCATTATTGTAAAATCTTCTAAATGCTGCCATATATAAATGGTATAACTATTGGTATGAATATAATTAACTATAGGGATAGAGCACTTAGCTTACTACAACTGAAGGACTTCTTGTCTGAATCCTGTCGGGTGATGTTTTTGAATAGTTTTTCAGAATATGAAGAATAGAGTATTGTGTTATCAAAGATGTATTATTATCTTTCATATTTTTAAATTAAAAACAAGAGTTAAAAATATTATTATTATTAATATTAGCACCGCGTCTTACTACCCGTTCAGTTTATACGCATTTACGCTAATGTGTAATGGTAGGGTGATAGTGAGATGAAATGGAGGACCTACAGTTTAATGTGAAATCCGAGCCACGGTGGAGGCCTGGCATTCCACACATTCACAAGTTGTGATTAATACATGTATTGTCAGAGGTGAAGGAAGTGTTTGCCAATCAGATAAATCTGTGCCAGGATCTAGGATTGAGCCCCGGACCCTTAGCACAGAAGTCTGACACCTTACCCCTATACCACCAGATCACCGTTAAAAATAGTAGTTCATTGTCAACCTCCCATCCCCACATATTTCATTTCTCAATACCACCCCCCCACAAATAACTGTCTCCAAGTCAACTTTATTTTTCATTGGGTCTTAGTAACCTTTCGGGATAAAGTCATACACTACTAATAAGGATGAGGGAGATAGGATTTTAGAGTAAATGTAACTTCATTTACTTAAAGGAAGATTGGGAAACTATTTATAAAAACCTAACCTAGATCCGAAACCCGATCTTACCATCACTGGCAATCCAGTCTAACACGATAGTGACGTACTAGAACCTGTAACCATCGATGCGGGGCTCGGAGAGGCAATGGAATTCTGGGCAAGCAAATGAAACTTACTATTTAGTGCGAGAATACAAATCATTTGGCCTAACAAATAATTTCACCCATAGTCATTTGGCCTAAAATTAATTTCGAGTAAAAAAAAAGTTAGTTTCACCAAAAGTAATTTGGTCAAAAGTAAGTTATCCTAAAAATTAACTTCGGAAAAATTAGTTGTTCTAAAGTAATTTGGCCTAAAGTTCAGCCCAAATGACTTTAGACCAACTGACGTGCACCTTTAAATTTGTTACTCATATATTCAAGAGTGAGATAAGTCCTTGTAAATTCCTCAAGTATCTGGTTTAGCGTAAATCAAAGCCTGATAAGTTTCTCACACGTGTATTTCAGTGTTGAATTAATCGTGAATCTATTTTCACCTAAATTAAATTCTGTCAATTATTTCTTGGATTTGTTTCAGTTTGAATCAAACCATGGTTAATCACTTACGCATATTTTTCAGCGATAAATAAGCCCTGGTAAATTTCTTACACATATTATGCAGCGTTAAATAAAACATGGGCAATTCCTCACCCACCAGTTTCAGCGTAGATCAACAGTTTTTAAAACTCATAGAATCAATCATTATCTCTCACTCTGCTATTTAAGTTGGAGTTGCAGAGAACTTAAGAAAAGGTAAGTGTTTTTACAGTAAAAGATTTTTGGTCAAAATAAACCAAACAATTCTCCAGTAGAACCATAGAGATTGATTTTCTTCACATGATGACCACATTTTTTGAATAGCTGTCAAGGGTGTTCTGGAATTTCATGAAAACATTATCTGTTCATTTAAAAAGGTATTTAGATAATTCCACCATGTTCATGACTAATATTCAACAAATATTGATATCACCCTATGAAGAAAATTAAATGCTATGTTTGCATTGAAGCTATATTTCATTTATTTTGAGCAAAACAATTTTTTGCTACAAAAATTGCACGAACACGGGCCTTTTCACGCTTTCTCTGCATCCCCTCCTTAAATATTTACATTCCTAGCCCCACCAGTGCAATCAAACTACTAGTGTGGGAGAGTGAGTGTGTGTAAGAGTGTGTGTGAGTGTTTCTGTAAAGGGGTGTAATTATATAAGTGTATATGTGAGTTTATGTGTGTGTAAGAGTGTTTGTATAAAAGTGTGTGTGTGAGTTTGTTTGGGTGAGTGTCTGTGTGAGTTTGGCTGTGCGAGTGTCTGTGTGTGTGTGTGTGAGTGTATGTGTCGGTGTGGGTGAATGTGTATGCATGCATGCGTGTATTGTGAGAGTGGGTGTATGTACCAGTGTGCGTATGTGTGAGTGTATGTTTGATAAACTCTCTGTTTATGGATGGTAGTGTGTACACCAGTGTCCAGTGTGTCCCTAAAACTATGCAAAGTCAAGAGCACGTTTAGTAAAAAAATAAAAAATAAATAAAAAAAAACTTGAAAGGATTGGAAACGGAAGGAAGCGATAGTTTCTCCGTGTTACCCCCACTGTTCGTCTGTTTAATAATTCATGATGACGTCACTATGCTTGTGTTGGACCAGTAGCGACCAATCAATAGCGAGAATCTTTTCTTCAATGAGAATTTGCTCCGACAATTCTGGAAACAAACGACTCTGGTTGTAATCGAACTTCCCAAGCCCAGAGAGAGAACATGCTTTGACAGTGCTCGGAAATAATGACTGGTTTTAATTGAACTTCATGAGCCCTGAGTAGGCCTGGATTAAGGCATGTGCCAAGTGTGCCACGCACAGGGGCCCCGTAGGTTAGGAGCCCCAGCCCACTTGGCAAATAAATCACTTTGACTTGTCATATTTATTTTGTGCTAATATTATATTTCAATATTTTTTATGTTTTTTCTTAAAATGCATCCCAAACTAATATAGAAATTCCCTAATCGAAGGGAACTAGTAGCCTGGTATAACGTGGAGCCCGACACTTCGTGCTTAAAAATTAACGCGACCTTAGCTTTTGGAAAACTTGAAATACTACAACTCTTCAGACGATACCGGTGACTTTAGACAGAAAAATAATAGTATTAATAATGAATATATTGATAACAAAACTCATCATGATTGCTTAGTGTTTGCCAAAATAAAAAAAGTTTTTCACTAAATAAAATATCAATTTATGATGTATATGTAAGATTTATAATCAGTCATTTAGTGAACTAACTTCTAAGGACCCCAAGCTCTTTTTGGCACAGGACCCCCAGAAGTATTAATCCGGATTTGGCTCTGAGAAAAAACATGTTTTGACCATGCTCGGAAATAACTACTGGTTGGAATCTAACTTCCAAAGCCCAGAGGGAGAACATGTTTTGACAGTGCTTGGAAATAATGACTGGTTGGAATCTAACTTCACCAATTCCAGAGAGAGAATATTTTCAATGATTATCAAACAAAGATAATTACATATGTGAACAATGGCTATTAAACAGTAAAATCTCAGCGGGTAAAATTGGTGGGGAGGAGGGAGAACAAATGCTGCCAATCTAAATGCGGTCATCAATATGAAGGCATGAAACGCGAGCTAGCTTTGCTCGAGATATAAGCATAGATCAAAAGTCTGACATCTGACTGACCCCAAAAATAAATTATGCATTAAGAAACTTTCCAAAATTAATTTATTAAAAAGGATATATAAAAAATGGTGTCGAAACTTAATTTGAACACTTCCCCAAATAATTTTGAAGAGTTAGGCCAAAATATAATTTTAAAAAAAATTAAATAAAAAAAACCTGCAACACTGCTTATAGCTAATAGCCCAAACTCTAGATCCTCTCAAACAACATTAAATCAAATAATTAGAGGCTCAATTGAACTCTAATATTTCCCTGGTAGTACCTATCATAATTAATGTACCACTAGAGTGGATGATTTTCCTATCAATTCGGTGGTAAATGCTTGGTTATTTATTTATCTAATGTTTTTTATTAGATTATATTTTGGTCTAACTCTTCAAAATTTTGTGGGTCAGTGTTCAAATTACGTTTCGGCTAAATTTTGTATATATCTTTTTTACTGAATTAAATTTTTGGAAGTTTATTTATACTAAATTTATTTTTGGGCTCTCAGTCAGATGTCAGACTTCTGACATATGTTTATATCTCACGCAAAGCTAGCTCGCGTTTCATGCCTCCATTTTATTTTCTAAAACTCTGTTTAAAATGCTATTGCGAATAGTAAGTCTTTGTAACGTGTAATTTAATGGTTAATATAAATTAGGTATGACTTCTCTAAATAATGTCTGGAACAATATTATTCCTCATAATTGTCTTGTTAGAAGTATTAAACTTTCTATTAGGCATGTAACTTAATTACTTATGTTTGGTACCACGACGATCCCACATCTCGGGACCGTCAACAGGAAAGTTGATGCCGTTCTTGGTTAGAGTAGTGGAGTGTACAGTTAGGCGCAGAGCTCCACTATTTTTATAATGTTGAACAATTTTCAATATCCTACATTAATGTTGTTAAAGTTTATCCAATTTAGTGTAGATCTTAGATTTTGGGTGGATAATGCAGATTCACTTTTAGGTGAGCGCTAATTGACCCTATGTTATAGTATTATAGTGTAATGAGTTCTTAAATATGTTCACTATTGGTATATATCTGACATTGGTTTGTGTTCGCATATTGGCATCTTAGCTTTTGAATCTTGTAGACTGTTGAGACCATATATATTCTTGCCCCCGTGATCTAGGCTAGAATTAATAAAGTTTCACCTATTTGTTTACTATCATTTGTCATTTATTAGCCAGGATGGCACATGAAAACTTTCAATATTTGTAATTCTTATGTCCTGGCACAGGACTAGGTTATCATAAATTTGTTATTGTATTTTCTCAAATTGTTTACCCTATTACCTGAGAATAAACAGGCGTTTATAGCCTATTGTCAAATGTTTGTATGAATTTACTGATGCTAGTATTTTTTGAGCAATTACTCTCTATTTTATTAAGATCGTTTATATACTCTCGCCTTTGTTTCCAATATTTTATTAGGGTTTTTGGGACTCGTGACATAGGCTAGATAGAAAGTGTTTGTCGAATTATAAATTCCTGGAGAATGCATTTAGTTCTCCTATTTATATTACTCTGTACACTGGCTAGTTGAATGAGCTTACTATAGACTTATGGTCAACCAACCGAGTAGCGTGTACGATGGGATGCTGTTTTTATCGCGTTGACCAAATCTAATTTACTAAACAAGTTAAAAAAAATTGTAACAATCTTTCAGGTATTTTAGACAATTTTCATATAAATATTTTAAATCAACTGGGTGAATCTTCCTCTTTATTTATAGTTGCTTTTCTTTAATCGGTAGAAGTTGTCTCAAAAAAATTTCTTAGCCCCACGTCTTGCTAGGCCTAATCGCTCGACTTTATTCAAATAGAAAACAGGCGGGATTATATGTGCATTGCTGTGCTAGCTATCTCATTAGATTGTGATTCTTTAATAAATATTTCAAACGAGCACATTACATTTTAAATTAAATTGGAAGAGAAACACTACACACACACACAAAACCATTACAGAACGTGCTCCCGACCCTGTCAACCATTTTCCGCAGGATAAAACAAATATGCTTTTGTTTATATTGATACCATGCGTTCAAGTAAAAAAATGCCCCCCCCCCCTAAAAATCGGGAGTTCTAAGGTCCTGGAGAAGACATTGATTCTTAGCTCTGAAATTAAAACATTCTGCAAAAACTGTGACTTATGTCAACACTGGTTACAAGTGGGTTTGTAAGTTGACCTAACTCCAAGTTTAGCAAACAGAGCGTGAATCACCTGAAAAGATTAAATAAATATTTACTTGATCAATTGTTGGAGGTATAAAATATTCCTGGAAAGGAATCCTTAACGAGTATTTTTAACCTCTCATTAGACCACGTGGGCTTCCGGGTAATAAGATATGCAAACGAAGCTGGGGGGAGGGGGGAGCAAGCAAATAATGGAGGGAAGAGGATGAGAGGGATATACGAATTAGAATAGAAATCCCTGGCGTGTTGAACTGAAAGGAGACCGAAACTCTATTAAGGATAATTGAGCCAATAAAATCTGTTCATGGGAATCGAGGCATAAATCGTCGTACGCAGGTTATTCGGGACATTCCTTATTTATTTGGACTGTGAGATATTTGTTCGTGCCAACTTGTGAATGCTGTATACCACAAATTTATGATAAGTACATAGTAACCTATAGTGAACTATTTATTCGTGTGAATACATAGATTATACATGCATCCATAGATGATTAGCTTCATGATTGCCATAGTTTGGAATCCCTACCGAGTGCATTATGATTGGCTTTAATTGTATAATTATGCATGTAAATATGCAATTTTTTTCCCACACTAATACCGAGGTCAATTTTCCCAAAATAAAAACTACCATAGAGACAAAATGGCCTTATTAACATCGAGGGCACAATTTTCGCTTGAAAGCTATCCGCAATCTCTGCGCGGGGAGAAATGTTCTTTTAGCACCGATTGTCATTTTATACGTGATAAGAAAATATGTGACATGAGCTCAGAAACTGTTATTGTTTTCACCAGTAATTCTAGTACACTTTATTTATCAACCAAACAAATTTATTTCAAAGATATTAGTGAGGCTAAATTAGTCGATGATATATTTGCATATTCTTACTGAGTCACAATACAGACTTAGGCCTTTCGTCCCCCACCTCAACGCGACTGCAACTTGACCAAAGACAAAGTCATATTTCATTTACTTTTGATATATTTGCGTGTCGGACTCATTCTTTTAAAACAAACCTCTCACACCAGAGTGACTTAAACGGAGTCTGTATTATGAATCCAACTGGTCTGTGACTGGTTTCAAACCGATTGAACGTGTCAGTTTCAAGCCGACTGTTACAAGACGTTATTCTGTGTGATTTGTTTTGTTTTCAGTGTTTTGGTCAGTAAATGTAACAAATAAAATTGTGCGTTAAGCTTGTCGAAACAGTATAAAAGTTTCCTTGTCCATGCAAGTGTGTATTAAAATGTATTTTTTGTACCTTTACCAGCTCTTTTGCTGTTACTAACAGTCTCCCAGTTTTATATTTATTTATAAAAATGGATGAATCCACTATTTTCATTTTCATAATATTTTGGTATACCAGTACGTGACTACAGCATAATATTGTGTTAAAACTGATTTAAAACAGAATAGGATGGACGAATATCAAACTTCACGATCAGTTTCAATGTGGTGGTGAATTAAGGGCTTTGTCAGGTAGTAACGTCTGTATGCAATAATGTAAGCTATTATAATTCGCAGACCCCGTGGCCCCGAGGTTTGGGACACTGCTTCTAGCAAAAACATATTTAAAAAAAAAACGTTCTCAGGAAAAAAAAACCTTCCCCCCAGAACAAAAACTTACTCCATGGATAAATTCCCCAGAGAAAAACTACCTCCAGATAAAAACTACCCCAGATATAAACTCCTCCCATAGAAAAACTCCCCTAGAAAATCTGATCCTAGAAAAATAACTAGCCCCAGAGAAAATCTCTCCCAAAGTAAAACTC
>CABFVX010000111.1:262307-299542 GCA_902151425.1 Timema shepardi
AAAAACTCACCCCCCCCCCCCCATATAAAAATCCCCCCAGAGAAAAACTGCTCATCGAGAAAAACTTTCCAACCACTAGGACAACTGTTTACAGAATAAAATTGCACTCAAAACTAAACTTGTACTCTTATAAAACTTCTTACCTGCGTGTGAGAATAGAACATAGAGAAGTTGGAGACAATGACCGGGACCGGAAGTGCTATGGTGAGTACCCCGGCTAGAGCACAGAGGGCCCCTACGAACATGCCTAGGTACGTCTTCGGGACCATATCTCCATATCCAACAGTGGTCATAGTCACAATGGCCCACCAAAGGCCCTCGGGGATACTCTTGAAGTTGTTCATTGGGTTAGGCTTAAAAAAAAGACTATTTGTAAAACAGACACTTTCCGGGAAGTTATGAGTGCGAGGGGAATTTCTGTTAGTTCAGAAAAAATAAGTTGTAAAAAAGTTCTACTTGATTTTTACAGAATCACCTAGTTTTTTATAATATATGTTCAGGTTTATATGCAACTAGCTACACACCACTATCCTCAACTATGGTCAAAATCATGAAGACGATATCCAACCATATCTAAAAACAGAGTCTCAAAGCTCAGCTTGGTTGAAAATGGTGTATTTACATTGTGTTAAACCAGGAGAGGGACCAATGAACCTAATTTATTAAATGATGCTCTAAATTGATAATAGCCCCAGTCATACTTAGTGTATGTGTAAATCAAACTAAACTTGCACTTGCAATATCACTTACACAACTCTTTGTAAATTAACCCTTTTGGTCAAAACAAAACAAAAAATTACCATTCAATTTTGTAGTTTTAATATTTTGCCATATATTTAAGAGTTATGGAACATTTGAAGACCATCCTAGGTGTTTCTCTCACCTAGAGGTTTCCCTGGATATTTTCCACCATTATGTTAGCTTTGAGGAGCGAGATAGATGTTTTCAGGATCGGATATAGAGTTCAACTTGGGGTTTAACAACTCATCCATCATTAGGAAGCGTCCAAGGTTGTAGTTGAGGTTTTTAAGGGTGTAGTGTTTTACATTAAACAACGTATCCTCATTAGTTTAGCATTCAGAATAAAATGGTATGTCTTCAGGGGGGATGTAGTGTTCAGCAAGGGATGTAACAACTGCATCATTAGGTTGGAGTCCACGAGAAAGGCTTAGACAACTGGCGTCTGTCAAAAGAGGATGGCAGGAAGGGACGCCATTAGGTCGGATTACCGGCTGATGCGATTGCTCTCAGTTTGCAGTCCCTGTGTCTAACAGGGGTATTTTCGGGAATGAAGTAGATGGGACTCAAATCAGAAAGAGAGAATAAAACAGGAATATCTGTGTGTATTAAAGAGTCTAAACCCAATTTTAAAAGGAAACTGAACAATCTCTACTGTGAACGAGGCTGAAAGCACAACACCACTTAGAGTTGTAGAGCAACGTGTGTTGGGGTCCCTGTTATAGTGGAGTTTGCTCTCCTCCCCCTGTCCCCTAGGATGGTTCACTATTTGACAACCTACCTGCAGCCTCTCCGCGTAGTAGACGAGGCTGGCGAACACGACTATGCCCAGCACCAGGAAGAATACCAGCAACGTCAGCTCTTTGGCCGAGGCCTTGAAGGTGTGGATCAGGATCTTGAGGCCGGGAGAGTGCCTCGTCAGCTTGAACAGCCTCAGGATCCGGATGATACTGAAGAACTCAAGGATGTCCGACTGGTCAATCTTGTGGGCGACGCTGTTCTGGAGGAGGATGTCGGTGTAGAAGCTTAACGTGGCCACGAAATCTATCACGTTCACTGGCGACTTCACGAAATGCACCAGGTTAGGACTCACCTGATTGCTCGACAGAGAGACAAATGTTTGAGAGTGGACCATTAACTCGGACTCAGGAGTAGGGAGCTATAAGCGCTCCAGGTTCATTGAGAATAATGTTATTTTACATTAATTAGCTCCTTATTCTCAATATAATGCTAGTGTAGTGAATTAAAATGCCTCCTTCATCAGCCTGTTCTATTAGGTGAGTAATATTAAATACCAACACAAGAGCTCTCAAATTAATACATACCCCATACTACTGCTATCCCTTCTCCTTGTCTATTACCAGGGAGATACTGCCCCATCCCTCTCTAGGGTGCTACTCACCACGGACCTGACGGCGAGCTCGAAGGTGAACCACGCGTTGCACACGAGCTCGATATAGAAGAAAGCCTTGTAAGGGACTGTCTTCTCCTTCACAATAATCCACGCCGTGGAGTTTTGGGAGGAGTTGACGGTGATGTTGCAAAGGGAGGGCATTCTCATGTCCGGGTGGGTCTTCAGGCAGAAAGACAGGACCGACACGCAGATGAAGAACACGGACACGACGGCCACCACCTGCGAACAAAGATCAAGAACGCTGATAAGTTGATATTCAGAGCTACAAAATCTGACCACCCACCATTAAGGAGGACCAGTTACCGAATTACTCCGAGTGTATAGCCCGTTTGTTAGATTTTAAAAAAATATATAAAGAGCTCTTTAAAAAATACTTGATGATATACTAAGCTATTTTCTGTGATGATTTTTAGCTCGACTACACAGAATAAAATCTACACCAGTGGATACGTTGTTAAAGGCATCAGGTTCATAATAAATTAATTTGTCGTGATGGGTGGTCAAATTTCTGTTGGATGCGTTGGGGGATTTATCACATGTAACTCATTTCAGTGATTTTTACATCCACTCTTCACGCTAATAGGGGTGCACCTTCTCTAAGATATCCTCTTCACAACTACCCCTTAAATTAAATCGGTACTAACCCTGATGTTTTGAATATTTATAAAAAAAGAGGAAAATTATTGGTGGTATACTGTCCCCGAATTAAGTCTCACTACCCTTTTGGACCACACTTGGAGTAAACCCTAATGGTTGCGCAACTTTCCGGGATTCAAACAAATAAAATGTCTTCAATTTAGAAAATGCTTTAAGGGGGCTACCTCTGTAGGTTAGAAATTGCCGCGCAGTTGTTCACCTCTAACGCAATATTTAATTCTACAATGCGTTATTTCAAAATATGATTCACGTCAAACTAATGTCAAACGATTCCAACAGGGCTCTTTTTCCTTGACAACCCTACAGTTTGAGTTTTATTCATATAAAAAAAAGTGTGAAAAATAACATTATCGGTTTTTCAACTACTTTTTACTTTGTGAAGCTGTGAGACTAGGCTTTAAAAAAATTGTTATACATATAGCCTTCCTCTAACAAAGTAAATTTTTAATAGGCTCACAACCGAAATTTTTTATATCTATTTGAGAATTAGCAGTGAGGGTTCCTCTTTACCTTGAAATAAGAAGTTTCATAGTTTTCTTTCACCTCTTTCATATTGGCATGACAAAGAGTGGATGTATGGAAAGAGCGAAAGGGAGTATAAACGTGTACAGAATAGATAAATGGTTATAGAAAACGACATAGACTTATATTTTAAGCCGTGTGGCCTGAGAGCTATTGATACTTTCGCGCTGACCGAGGCGGCCGCCTTAAACATGAATAACATATTGAAACAGAACGAGTCCACCAACTTGTCAAGTAGCTTGCATAGTAGCTACAATAATTGCTTTTAAATTATTTGATAGTTTTTGTTCAGCATCACAAGACAGTCTTTATACTATGTACTGAGGAAAAGTTATAACTACCACACCATCATTATGGGAGTATAATGATGAGTTGTGGACTTGAGCTTGTGGTTAGCATGTACTGAGTTTGTAGTTATCATGTGTGAATTTGTTGTGAGCTTGTAATGAACCTGTGGTGATATTATTGTGAGCCTGTGATGAACTAGTGGTGAGTCTGTAGTGAGGTTGTAATGAACCAGTTGAGAGTTTATGATGAACTTTGTGTGAGACTGTAGGGATCATGTGATGAACGAGTGGTGAGTTTGGTGTGAGAGCTTGTGATGAACATTTGGTGAGTATGTAGAAGTCTATGATGAACCTATACTAGTTCATTAGTGAGCATGTGATGAACCTTTGGTGAGTATGTCGTGAGCCTGTGATGAACCTTTGGTGGGTATGTAGTGAGCATTAAATGAACCGGTTTTGAACTTGTGAGTTTGTGGTTTGTGATAAGCCTGTTGTGGACATGTGTGGAACCTTTGGGCAGTATATGGTGAGTATGTGTTGTTTGGTTAGACAGTACCACGTATACATTAGTTCAATTAAAACTAAGATAATGTTTAATTTTTATCTATTATTGATATATGCTTTATTCGATTTTCATTTAATCTATGTGATATTATTTATTTGTATCTGGCAGAGGTTTATTGTTTCACTATGTTCTTTCATTTGCAACCTATCCCCCCCCCTCCCTAGTGGCTCGCTTTACTTCTGATTGACAAGTACAATCCGTTCGAGCCATTCAGGGAGATAAACGCGTGACATTCAACACCAGGGTCCTGTTTCATAAAAATACCAGTTCTAAATTTGCGTGATAATACACTTGTAAATAATTGTATGGAATGAGAAAAATATGTTTCATAAAGTTACAAGTAAATACTTGTTAATTACAAATGAGGCTTTACAATAATTTTTTTTACAAATAAGATTAACATTTTTATTCATAAAACCACTTGTAGTTTACATGTTCCTGTAAATCAAGGAATATTTTCTACAAGTCTCAGAAAATATATAAAATCCTTAACAAGTACAATTTTAATGGGTTATTTGAACACAATAAGTTTAGTGAACTACTTCAATTAACAAATCACTTGTGTAAATATTTTAAGTAGCACATGTATATTATGTTTATAGACGTATAATGAGGGTGTAGACAGGTGATCATTGAAGTTAGGAGACAAGGTGATTATTAGGGTTAGGAGACTGTCGAATGAGCTAATTTACAATTGAAAAACTATTAAAAGATGCAAGTCATAATATCTGTATAAAATAAACCATAACCTGCCTTAGTTCAGGAAAAATTACATTGAACAGTGCCCTACAGTAATGTTGAGTCTCACATCTACATTCATACGTGTATAATGCACCTCAATATATAATTTTCTCTAATTTAGGTAGCTCAAAACAAAATGAATTTATGTCTAATATTTTGATAAGTGTTCTTTTACCCGCCTTGGTAGCCGCATGATCTAAGGCGCTAGTATCACAGTAGACTAGACTGCCGATGACGGAAATATATAGGTTCGAATCTCGGTCGGATGTATTGAGAGGGTTTTTTTCAAAATGTTTTTTCACTATCCCTCCATAAAAATGTGGGTACACTTCCTATGCAACCTCTGCACACTTGGTTGGCTAGCATCATGAAGTTGTCAACCAGACGAGCTGGTCCAATGAAATAACCCATAAGATTGGGACAAGAGACTTATCAATACAAATAAATCAAATATCCAAGTTGATCTCTAAAAGATTTTATTCAAATCCACGGAGCCTAAAATAAAAAAATTAGCTCAATGGGATTTTTAGAACATAATTTAATGTGTTTACTATCTGACCTTGGCATATATTCTGTTTGACCTTGGTCTCACGCATAATTACCTTGGTCTTCATGCTGCCCAGCCTTTCCCACGCTAATTGACTTTGTTTCATAATGAATTACCTTATTTCACATTCTTTAAGATATTGGTCTCCTGCTGGTTACATTATTCCCCACGCAGGTTGATTTTGTTCCCCAAAGCACATTGATATTGTTCCCCATGTACAATGATATTGTTCCCTATGCATAATGATATTGTTCCCCATGCACAATGATATTGTTCCCCATGTACAATGATATTGTTCTCCATGCACAATGATCTTGTTCCTCATGCACAATGATCTTGTTCCTCATGCAGATTTATCTTGTTCTCTATGTACAATGATATTGTTCTCCATGTACAATGATATTGTTCCCCATGTACAATGATATTGTTCCTCATGCACAATGATCTTGTTCCTCATGCAGATTTATCTTGTTCCCCATGTACGATGATATTGTTCTCTATGCACAATGATATTGTTCTCCATGTACAATGATATTGTTCCCCATGTACAATGATATTGTTCCTCATGCACAATGATCTTGTTCCTCATGCAGATTGATATTGTTCCCTATGCATAATGATATTGTTCCCCATGCACAATGATATTGTTCCCCATGTACAATGATATTGTTCTCCATGCACAATGATATTGTTCCCCATGCATATTGACCTAACTTCCCACGCTACCTGACCTTATCCATATGTATAAAGACCGTGATTCCAATGCTGACTGACCTTAGCCCCCATGCAAGAGTAGGGCTCGTCAAACAGCGACCAGATCCTGGGTTTGAGTCTCTGCCAGGTAGAGAGTGTGCCCGCTACGTAGTCGTCCTCGTACCCAAACATTCTGGCAATCTCTTCCTCGCTGGGTTTCTCCGAGTCAATGTCCAGCTTGTCTAGAATGGCTAACGTCGCCTAAAACGAGCCCGACAAGAAAATGTTATATTATTTAAACAGGCATGTCGTGCTTTCTGTTCCGGCTTTCATATTTACACTAATGGAGAGGTATGAGGCAGGTAGAATTTAGAGGAAGTGTTCCCGCATTTAAGAGGAGTGAGAGTAGAAATACATTTTTTAAACACCTCTGTACACCCATTTCGAACCTGAATCCCGACCTCATCACCGGCAAGCCATACTATATAAAACTGAAACTTTATGCTATTTGCCCCGAATTTCACATATTTTTACAATAATTCGTCTGAGTTAATTAAGTTAATTATTCTAACTTATACAAACATGAAAATAGATTGAACTTAAAGCACTTAGTTATGAAAAAGTCATTATTTAATTTGAGCTTCTGCGCTGTGAGTGTCCCCTTTTCCAAGTGGTTCGGATCCAGGTCTTTCCCCAACCTTTATTACCTGCCTGTCTGTTTATCACCAGCGGATGAACACACGGAGGGTTAAATCCTTTTAAAATTAGGTTACTGATTACCTGATCTCACCCTAGTAATTGCAGATTAACTGAAAGGGATGAGGTCATGTTTTATAAACACTACTCATACAGGTAAAGAAAAAATTACAAGTATCTACATGTTATCATCAGCACGTAAAATTATTATCATTATTATTTACACTGAAAATAGAAATTTTACACAACTGATAATAAAAGATAATAATGTATAAGATTCAACAAAACCTTCAATACTAAATATAATGGTCAAATTAATGTACATATTAGCTTATACGCCATATATACCTTATAGACACAATATATATGACATAATATAATATATTATATAAACGTATATTATAGGCCTATATTCATAATAAATACTGGTGTACCTTTGCAGCTGGGGTTGATTAACACGATCAAATATTTTCAAAGCGTTTTTTTGGGAAAGGTTTTATAGTAAGAGGCTTCAGTTGACTTTCTAGACAAAGGTTTACTCATCAAAGGGTATTAACTTTCAATAGATTTTGAGCTTTCATTGGTTAGCTCTAATCAAAATGTATATGTTATCCCTTCACACCACAAGGAGAACTATAAAACGACCCCTCTCCCAGCTTTAGCCTATATCTATTTGTTATACCATACCACTTAAGAAATAATTGAGTTATTATTTCTAACCAATTTTACATATTTTATTTTCTGATACACATTCTTAAACACATTGGGGTTTCCAGGGTCTCTCCCAGGTCCTGCCTGCATTGACGGCTGGCGGGCGTCAGCGATCCTATCACACCAAAGGACGGTTGTCTATTCACCATGTTAAATACACAGGGTAAATTTTACCTTTTCCATCATGCAGTGACTTAAAAATCAGTTAAAGATGGTTTAGTAATGTCCCAATCCACTTGACACAAGCTTTAAGTGCACGTCTCTCATTGGACTATTCTTGGCTGGAGTCCCAAAACGAGAAAGTGATGAGACCCTTAACACAAACCATTATCTGTCTTCTCTCGAGTACTCGCTGGCCGATGTCCAAGTTTTACTAGGACTCGCTAATACTAACCATAGTCTGAAACGTCTAGCAACGTTCTCGATTAATTTTGCCTTACCGGAGGAAAAACACAACAAGATTACTTGCTCCTTTTCCGCTCCATTACTTATAATTCTCTCACAAAGCACCATTATACTTGCAAGTCCCCATCCTCTCAATTACCGTGAAGACAAATATCTTACCTTTCCCTACGATCAAGTCATTCACAAATTTACTATAAAATTTACTACACAAAGCCAGTCTACTAATCAATAAATGTCATTTTCTTAAAGCTCCATTTCAATGGCTACTCCCATTCTTAGTAAGCATCACCCTCACAACATGAGGTGGTGGCAGCCTCTAACTCGCAAAGCAAAATCAACGAAAGCAGTATATCAGGTACGGGATAAGAGAACAGCTGAAAGGCCCCCTTTTCGGATATCGTCTTCACCCGGCCACATGATAAAAACATCCTCTCATCATAAGTTTGTTAGCTCTTAGTCAGAAATATTTTATTTTTAAAAAATTGCAAGAATCTAAAAGAGTTATATAATTATGACGATTACAAGTATTTTAATGCATAAAGAAATTAAACTTTAACAACTGTTGGAGGAAAAACTTTCAATTAAGTAGGCCCAAATATTAATTACTGGAGGCTAAAAGCTAGGTGTCGACCAACTTGAACCTTTAACAAATACAAATTAAGCCCTTAGATGTAATTAAGCCCCCTATTAGAAATGTATGTAAAAACCTTGAATCAGAAAAAAAAAATCATCACACTATGCTTGACAAAGTTAAATCGTAGAACTGTATGCCCACGCCATGTACCATAGGACTGTTGTTACGAGTAAAGACTAGTGTTTTGTTTTTTATTAACATGGCTGTCACCATTGCTTTTCTTTCCTCGGTGAAATTTGAGGGAGGGGTGATAAATATAAAAGTGCAGAAATAGTCGTACCTGTAGGTGATGCCTATGAGATGTTGTGACTTGTGACTATCTTCCAGTACTACATATATATTGATATATTAATAATTCAATCTCACCTGAGTATCTCGGTGGATGCTGTAGGTGCTCCAGCAGCAAGGCTCTACTTGGTTTGAGTCCAACCCCCAGAACTCAAGTTCCTCTTCAAAAAGAGGACCACAGACGTTGGTTGGGTAGTGGAGCTTTCCTGTCCTGGGACAAAACAAACCAACAATATATAGGCCTAAGTATAGTATCAATTTGGACAAGAGTGCTAGCTAAGTTTCAACTAACAAGAAAGGCTATCAATCAATAAGAGGGTTCATCAACCAACCAGAGTTATTAAACTAATCAGAGTAGCTATAACCAACAAGAGTGATTATAGGTATAAGGAGTATTCTTATAGCACAGAGCCCCAGATAGTACTGCCATCGTACCGGTAATAGTTGAGCACCTGGGTGAACACCCCGGGGTGCCTGTCAAAGAAGTACTCGTTGAGGATGGGGTCGTAGTTGGCGAGGGCCTCCGTCAGCCGAGACAGCCTCGTTGCTGGTATCTTCTTCAGGGTGGCCTTGTACGTCTCATAGCGGATCCCCCCGACGTTCAGGATGATCCGGTTCTCTCCGTCCATCACGTTCCCCGTATGGGGAGGAGGAGGGTCACCTCATGGTGGTACAACTCTCAACCAAAGGGGTAGCCCACCCCTACCACTTGACACTACTCAATTGGCCTGAAGTCAGCTGATTCAATGGGGCACCTCTGGGAGCAAAACACATGAAACAATCATTATAGTATGAATAATTTTACCCATTTTTCTCTCTTCTTAAGTTAACAACCCGAAGGTTGATTTGATATGATTTATATCCATCTGGCGTTGGAACAGAAACGCAGCTCTCCAACTTGTTAGATCTGCCTACACCATCAGGTATAAATCCAATGTACTAGGGGAGTTCAGAAAGTGTGGTGGTTTCCAGTTGCCTTCCACGCTGAATTTTTATGAGCGAGCATAAAAGGATCTACCAATTTTGCTGGCAAAGGTATTTTCACATACCTCCCATAGATATTTAACATTCCATATGTACTCATTATCATTTTCTACAACCAACAGGAATGTCCCCTATCAGCAAGTTAGACAATAAGCAATCAGGTGTGATAGCCACATCAGAAAGTTAAATAGTAAACAATCAAATGCCAATGTTTCCAACATCAATTTAAACAATGGACAATCAACTGTTGTAAATAAAATACTTAAGTTAAATGGTAGGCAATCAACTTTCATAAATATCACACTACTCGATTTTTGTCGGACGTCTACTAATACACAAGGTTTTATGGCAGCTTTCCTACAGTCAGACTGTTTTGTAATCTGATCCAAAATAATGTATTATGACTTGTGTAGGAGTAGAATGTCCCCACTACAATATCTGACTGTCTATCCAGCAGTTTGGTCACACGACTCGCAGTGGAATATTGGGGGGAATGGCACCTTACACACTATCCGACTGAACAGTAATCTGGAAGCCTCTGTACTTGCCGCACTATCGCTAACTCACTGTTGATTCTAGTCAAATTCAGAATGACGAGTGAAGTTGACACGGAATTATTTATTTCGTTAGTGA
Organism: Timema shepardi; assembly: GCA_902151425.1. NCBI lineage: Eukaryota > Metazoa > Arthropoda > Insecta > Phasmatodea > Timematidae > Timema > Timema shepardi. The sequence continues at coordinate 272,823 of CABFVX010000111.1, forward strand.
AGTTTTGACCAGCGTTGTGGGATAAAAGTGTGGGAAAATACAAGACAGGGAGACAATCATAAAGGCGCGGAAAGAAGTATGTGTTTGCTTAAAAACTGATTTTGAAGTGTTGAGGGAAAGTAACCAAAATTCATGTGGTAAATTTATTATTTCAATTATTTTATTTTCATAATTTTTCTGGAGTATTATAATAACTAACTATATAACATACAAGCTTTGTCTTCCAACAAAATATGTGGTATTATAGTATCTTCACTTCCTGGAAGACATTTTTCTCTGGGTAACTCGATCGAATTTGTTTTAATGAATGTCCACAACGACAACCTTTTGAAAGCCGTGGAATCACAATCTGTTCTATAGCTACCAATATCCATGCAAATGAGCGATAGTTAAAATCTACTAAGCCCATTAGCACTATAGAAAAAAGTGTTTGTATGTGTTTCTGGTAAACCAAACATATTCAATGTGGAAAATTTGAATTTATTTCTAAGTCCACAGCGATATTTTCACATTGTTCTTTAGTGGGCACGGGTATACATTTAATACGTAGGACAGTCCATACACAGTAGCATTCTTCCTTTACTAGCTTACTAACGGACGATATGCCAATCCTCCATGTGTATTGTAAATCATTAAACGTGCAACCACTTGCCAGGTATCTGGAAAATAAATATATAAGCTGGTAAGTTAAATAGAATAGTGTATATATATTTACTTTATGGTTTTAATATGTAGTCTCCTATTATATAATTATTAATATTATATAATAGCTAATATATTTTAGGTTTGGTTGTAATTTTATGGTTTCAATTTACAGCTAAAGAGGTAGTCAAAGAGTTGACTTAATATTAGAGATTGTTACATGAGAAACTTTAAGAAATTTAAAGAGGTCACACATTCCAAAGCTGGTTCAGTAGAAATTTGAAAATATATTAATTTTATAATCACCAACTACATTTTCTGCAAAAGTTAACAATAGAAAGGGGTACGGAAGACAGCTTATCATCCGCTATTTAAGAAATATAAAGATATGAACCGGAAGCAGCTGGTGCAAGCTCAAGGGAAAAGTACAGTGAGCGGGCCTCATAAGCAGGGAAAAGCATGATGAAGTGGAACACGTGATGTTAAAGGCATTGGAAGCCGTAAGTAACCAAGAGAACAATGTGTTGTTATTTAATGGCATATTACCTCATCGCAAAGGTTTCAATGAAGATTATATGATTGAATTACAAATGGGAATTTTATAATTAATTTCAAACATTAAACGTAAGAAACAATTTATACAAGTAATGTCTCATGTATTACATGATATGTATTTTAGTCAGGAATCAAGAGAAGTAACTTAAACTTCTTTACAACCAGGTCCAAGAATTCATACTCAGAATAAGGAAACTCAATTTTATAATAATTGTAGACAACAACTACCTGTGTCTTCCTTTCCCTTCGAGTAACGAAGATATATCAGAGTCAATACCAACTAAAAATATCCCCGTAAACAGCATTGATTTCAGTTTTAAATTTGTGTAATAAAAACAATTGAACTATGGCGTGAGTTTAATGCGTGTTTGCGTACTTTTTGTAATTAAATATGTTTTCCTATATTCTGTTACAGTTTTGAAATCATTTATTGAATGATCGATTTATTAAGAGCTGATTAAATTTTTGAATTGTAGCGTTTATCAAAGCTACAACGTTCTAAATCAAGAAAAAACTGGACATAATATCGGTTCAAGTCGTATCCCACCACAGCTACAGAAGTTATCGAAAGCTTACCAATGCCCCATTTTCTTTTGTGTACGTCCCGAGCTCTCCCTCTCTCCCAGCAACGACTGACCATCACACACTTGTTGATTAAACTAGAGGCGTGAGACCAAGAGGTGTATCAACTTCGAATAGTCACAGAGGAAGTCGGGAAGAAAAATGTGTGACGTCTACAGCACTAAAATGTTGCGCGTGACATAAAAATAACTATTCTGGAGTCGTCCAGATGCTGCTCGTCACATGTTTCCCGTACACTATTACCCCTTCCTTCTCGTTTGTTGTCCATCCCACTCTTATGTGTGACTCCCCCCCTACCCTTTTTTTTCGAGCCACAGATTACCAAATAAATACTGCCAGTAGATCGGCGGTCAAGCCACTCTTGGCAGGATAACCATCCGGGACACATCTAGATGTCAAATATAAAATGTAAACTTCAAAATTATTTTTCGGACATTATAATGCAAAATTTCTTTTCGGCTATTTATCATGGATTTAACATAGAAACCTTTTGATACATTTTTTTTTTAGCTTGAATTCTATAATACAATCGTCTAGTTTTGGGAAATGTCTAAGATATTTAAATTTAAAATGTATCCACTTGTTCAAGTCATTGATATTATGAAGTCATGTAGGCTTGACAAATATTTAAGATATTAAAATTTAAAATTTGTTCACTTGTTCAAATCATTGATATTATGAAGTCATGTAGGCTTGACAAATATTCAAGATATTAAAATTTAAAATTGGTTCACTTGTTCAAATAATTGATATTATAAAGTCATGTAGGCTTGACAAATATTTAATATATTTAAATTTTAAATTTATTCACTTGTTCAAATCATTGATATTATGAAGTCATGTAGGCTTGACAAATATTTAAGATATTTAAATTTTAAATTTATTCACTTGTTCAAATAATTGATATTATGAAGTCATATAGGCTTGACCAATATTTAAGATATTTAAATTTTAAATTTATTCACTTGTTCAAATTATTGATATTATGAAGTCATGTAGGCTTGACAAATATTTAAGACATTTAAATTAAAAATGTATTCACTTGTTCAAATCATTGATATGAATTCATGTAGGCTTGACAAATATTTAAGACATTTAAATTTAAAATTTATTATTTAGGTAATATGTTTTTTTTGTTTAATTGTTGATATTGCGATGTCACTTAGACATGGGAAATGTTTAATATATTCCCTTTACATATTAGGTTTATATAATCATTTAGGTACGAGAGACATTTATTAAATTAAAATTGAGTATATTCGCTTGGTGCTATTTTTATTATGTTAATACTATGATGTCCGTTAGACAGGGCAAATTAATATATATATATATATATTTACTTCATAAATTCTATTTCGCTCATTACCGTTTATATTGTTGTTATTTGAAGTCATTTAACATGTGGAAATATTGGTGATATTACGTCCATTATTCATGAAATTCAGAAACCTTCGAGTCTTATTTATATGAGAATATAACTATGTCTTATAGTGGGAGTCCATCTGACTATTGAATTTTCATCATTTTGATACTATACAAGCATTATAAAAAAAGGGGGTTATTATTGTAAGTCCTCTGGACAAGTAAGATATTGTTTTTTATGAAACCTTTTGAAATTATCGCTGACTTTAATTATGTTGGATGATATATATATTTGTTATTGATTAAATAAAATTATTCTTATCCAGTTATTTGGCAATGTGTTCACTTCTATTCAGGTTTTATTTAAGTATCATACCATCCGGGAGATAACCTTATTTTATAGTTAGGCTACGGCTGAGTGGGTTTGTAATATCATGATTGTATGTATTATTTCATAATATATGCTTTTTTGGACGTCCTTTCGGCTCACTCTTCATTTATATTTCCTTTATCAATTTATCTTGTAACTTGTAGGCCTGCTTTAGTCCTGAAAGAGAAAAAGGCGCTACAGAATGAACTTTCCTGATTGTTATCGCCAACATTTACATTGGTACCACACAATTCCTCATTTCAATGTTTTGACGTTGAAGCCTATCTTGTAGTCAACTGGATAGTTCATCAAATGAAACTATCGACATCCGAAAATTATTTTTAAAATCATTTCAATCCTCTCGTAGTTCAATAAATAATCTGTAAACACTTCGAATTCTAGTCTTTCTGTGTTAATGTGACGAAGCCAATGCAGACGCTTGCATGGTCGTTGAAGAAGCTTGTAAAAAAATTTAGACAAATGATAAAATGTCGATATATCCTCGATGAAGAAATGTTTTCTAATGAGCTTATTAATAGGTGAATCACTTGTTTTCATCCATTCGAGTAATAGTTGTGCGATAGCACTCGTACGGCCAAAACTCGTTCAAGAGAAACCGTATAGTGTGAAAGCCCTTTTATGGTCACCATCAGCATCTTAAATAGTGGTCAATCAACCGGCATGGCCACCAAAAACATTTCACTCAAACCGTAAACAATAAATTGGCATGGCCAAAATCAGAACATTAAGCATTGGACACTCAACTATCATGGTCACCATCATCAAGATAAACAATAAATAATCAAATGTCATGGTTGTCATAATCAAGTTTAACAGTGGACAATCAAATTCCATGGCCGCTAGTAGCTATTTAAACAGTAAACAATCGAATGTCTTGGCTTCCAACACCAAGTTAAAAATTAAACAATCAATTATCATGACCGCTTATATATATTTAAACGGTAAACAATCAAATGTAATGGATGCCAACAGCAAGTTAAACAGTCAACAATCAATTGTCATGGCCGCTAGTAGCTATTTAAACAGTAAACAATCGAGTGTATTGGCCACCAACACCAAATTAAAAAGTAAACAATCAATTATCATGGCCGCTAATATATATATTCAAACCATAAACAATCAAATTTCTTGGCTGTCAACAGTAAGTTTAATAGTAAGCAACCAACTGTAATGGCTCCCATCATCACAGACAGTTATAATAATTTCAACTTTATTGAAATTTGTACAATATTCATAAATTTTTTTAACACAGTTTTAATTCGAAGTTTATTAAACAATGCATAACGCTATCTTATTCCAAAACTAGTTAGAGAGAAAACTTAAGTTTTTCATTTGATAGAATTCTTAATTGAGTTATTATTGTGTTTAAGTCGTTTGTTTTAATTAAACTGAGAATTTCCTAGGCCTCAAAACTTAACGACTTATTAAATTTATGAATCCATTTTATAAATCAATTATTTTAACAGTGTCAATCCTGAGATCTAAAAGTGACTGTCGAAGAATGTTCATCTTCAATTGTTTCCACGTTGAGTCATGTTAGTAAAAAAGCTCCTGTGTGAAGCTTTTGGTTGGAAGCTGTGGAGATAATTTGAACTGTATCTGCTGTTCCTGGGGGTAGCGTTGTTTCCAGGAATGCAACATGACTGAAGCAACACTACCCTAAAGCGAGATACACACGGTACGTAGGAATGCCGACTATCCAGGGGAAGTTGCTGTAGCTTAAAGACAAGGCCTTACTTTCCTTTCTGAAGGCACCCAACCCCAATCCACGACTTTATTAATGATGTTTGAGCTTAACCTCGTCTTGTGCTTGCTAGCGGCCTGTCTACCTTAGTCGGCGAAGTCGATATTCCGCGTGGTCTATGAAAATTGACATTAAAACTCCCTCTCTTGGGGGTTGATTTGATTAAATATATCCTCCTCAAGAAGAAAGTGACGCAGGAAGTTATGGGGTAGTAAATACACCCTAAGGGATATTCTACATTTTAATACTATTTCTCAATTTTTTGAAACAAATCAAAAAATTCTTGAATGTAATATCTCCAGCAATCTGTGTATCAAATAATTCAAATAAGATAAACCAGACCATTAAGGCACTAACTTTGAGCATTGAAATGCTAAATTGAGCACCAAGAAGACATAAATAGTATTTTATTGTGAATAAATTAATCACTCTGGATCCAATTGAATACCTGTTATTAATATTGTTATTTTTTAACTGAACTGGTTTAGTAAACCTGTCTTGTAATTGATTATTTTAATTGAATTAGTACCTAATTAGATACGAGATACGATTAGTTAAACAAATATTCGTGCGGTTTTCATTGTAATGAGTGTGGGACCCTTAAACTTAATATATTTTATTGTATGTAAAAAATTATAATATATGCTTAATTCACTGTATCGGCCCTTTCTATTGCCTTCATTCATGCCTTCATCCATTTATATGGACCTATTACATGTTTTCATCCTTTTGTGGTAATTTTATTCAATGCAATCCTACATTTGTAATTAATTAATATTTTATCTCTAATTTCCACAATGTTATGAAGTACAGTCGTTCAAGGACCTCTTAACTTTCATTAATTCATACACGCATTATGTATGAGGGGGATAAAATGCACAAGTATTTGTCACAATAGTGAGTAAGAGGACGTGAGAAAAATTTGAAGGGGGTAAAGAGCGTCAATTCCTAGTGCCCTTTTATGGCTTGGGAATGAGAAACGCATGGAATATCATCTACCACGGTAAATCGTCTACCATGGTATATCATCTACCACGGTATATCGTCTACCATGGTATATCATCCACCACGATATATCATCCACCACGATATATCATCTACCACAGTATATCGTCTACCATGGTATATCATCCACCACGATATATCATCTACCATGGTATATCATCCACCACGATATATCATCTACCATGGTATATCATCTACCACGGTATATCGTCCATCTCGATTTATCGTCTCTAGCAGAATGTCACCTATCACGGTATAATGAATGACGATACATCGTGTACTGTGATGCATCGTCTTTTATGATATATTGTAAATTATGATGAAGTGTATATTATGATACGTAGTGTATTATGTTGTATCGTCTACTACTCTACTATAATATATATATAAATATTGGATCCTGATTTACAATGGTTGTGAACTGGTGTTTTACGGACCTTCTCTAGCTTATTGTTTTAAACTACTGCAAGTAATAATCATTAACTATAAAGTAATGTTAACTAAGAATTTGACCACTGGAATTGATATTTCATGTCCTAAATTATATGTGTAGTTAAACTTTGATAATGATTCAACACATAGCTTGGCGATGCATTGTCCTTTTCGACTATGTATTGTTATACTCAATTGTATCTACAATACGAATTATCTAATTAATTAATATGAAATAATATTGCATTCTATTTCATTTTAAAATTTGGCTCATGTATGATATAATAAATTAAAAACATCTTTAAAATAAAAACACAAATAAAGAAAGTTTAAGTTTAAATATTTTTTAAATATTTCCAATAATCACAAGTCAATGAATCTGACAGTTATATCTACATTACTATGATTCTAACATTCCTGATATGTTTACTGTACTAGTTTCAGACTATATGTCCTACATTTCTTACATGTTGACTGTAATTTCAGACTATACCTCCAACATTACGACACGTTGACTGTAGTAATTTTAACACAATGACTGGAACGAGTCTAACAAGCTGACTCCATCCCCGTGTTCCATGACTCCCAGATGTCCAACTTTGATGCAACGAGCTTACCAGTTTGTTTTAGTCTTTTATGTCAAACAAAGAATTTAAGGTTTCCCCGTGCAATGATTTTATGAATTCCATCACTGGAAAGTCTTTGTGGTTGTGATTTTTTTTTTTCCCCTGCAGCCTTCTAACCTTTACGACCTCCTCCCCGTCTGGAACACGTGTTCCACCGCACATGTTCAACAAACCACCAGGAACTATTGTCCACGAGGTTTATTTGCGTTGCCATAAAACGTGCCGTGACGTCAGAACAGACGCTTGTCCGGAAGAGGACGGCGCAGCTGGATGGGGCTGGAAGAGCGGTCAGATCTCCTGGCCAAGACCTGTGACGCGGTGTCCCCGCATTCATCCCCATGCCTCGGTGGTCACGTGGTCAAAATATCAGGATCGTTTAGTCTGATTTGCCGGTGGAATAGAGTTCAAAGTTCGAATCCCGAAAGCACGTACGTAGGGTAGTTTTTCCTAAATGGGTTCACTCTTCCTTCATGTAAACACGAGTATATGTCCTCTAAATTCCACCTTATTTATCCTTACTTCGCTATTTTAATTACATTTATATAACCTGGATGGGTAGTATGACGTGGTAATATATAAATAATGGTTGTTCTATACGTTATCCAAACAAATCAACCTACTATCATTTCTATTGTATAGCCAATAATGGCACTATTTATCCTCCTCTTCCCATTCCTGCGTCTGGATATTGTCATTGAGAGGCAGTGATGGAACTATTCCCCCTCATTACGTTTTTTCAGGTTATACAACTGTATTTATTTACTCAATTTGACATATTCGAGTAAAAATAAACGTACCGTTTGTATTAGCTTGCTGGCGGGTAGTAACCTCATACTAATCCAGTGGTAAACTCATGTTACCAGGGTAGTAATCTCAAGTTACACGCATTGTATACTTAAGATACCTGTGTAGTTTATTCATCTTACATGGGTAGCAGGCTATACTCTTGTTACCCAGGTAGTAATAAACTCATGATACCCAGGTAGTAGGCTCATATTACGCAGTTAGTTAGTTCTTCTAGTTTAATTCTGGATTGGGTGGGCTTCTGTTAATCTTATTTTCCAAGGGTGAGCTAGTTTGTAAGACGAATGAAGACGCATTACCATGTTATAAAGTGCGATGTAAAAGTACTGAGTTTTATTTATCAAATCAAATCCAGGCTACCATATGTGTAGAATAGTCATTGCGATACGTCTAAGCTACTCTTCGTGAAGGGTACTCACGATAACATTCTTAAGTTAGTTTATTTATCAAGTAGTCATGATGGAAGTATAATCTACTTTATTTATCGCCTATTAATGGTGGAAAGTATATGCTACTATATGTGTGGATTAGTCATAACGACCGTTATAAACTGCTATGTGTGTTAAGTAATCATGATTACAGGTATAAGGTACTTTCTATGTCAAGTAGTCATGGTGACAGGTATAAACTGTTATATATGTCGAGGAGTCATGATGACAGCTATAAGCAGAGCTGAGAATCAACTGAACAATAAATACTGGGTGAGTTCCAGAAAGTTTTAGGAAATCGGTTCTTTACTAGATCTCTAATATTCTCAAACACACCCTTTAAAATCGCGTCTTTGAATAAATTGAGCAAATAATATGAGAAATAATGATTCTCTTCAGGAAACTAATTTTTAAAATTTGGAAGGATTTTTCTGAGTTATTGGAAATCTCTACATGGAATACGACTGACCCATACTTTCATTATTGGAACCAAACTTTTATTACATTCCAGGAAGAGAAAACTCAGAAAGATTAAAGATCTCAGAAGGAATGTAAGCTACAGTCAGCCTCATAATATGTCCTCTTCTTAGTAGAAACGTGAAATATTTAGAGAAAAATCAGGCATTAAATTATTTTGATGACACAGCTTTCATGTTAGAAGTAGCTAGGTAGCGGAGAGTAATACACGTAGAAAAAATAATATTTATTATTATTAGCACCACGTCTTACTACCCGTTCGGGTTATACGCACTTACGCTAATGTGTAATGGTAGAGTGATTGTGAGATGAAATGGAGGACCTACAGTTTAACGTGGAATCCGAACCACGGTGGAGGCCTGGCATTCCCCACATTCACAAGATGTCTTGTCAGAGGAGAAGGAAGGGTTTGGTAATCAGATAAATCTATGCCGGGACCGAGGATTGAACCCCGGCCGCCAGCATAGAAGTCTGACACCTTATCCCTAGACCGCCTGGTCACCGAAAAATAATTAATTAATGTTGTATTGAGAATGAGCACTGTTTCTTAATTACTTTATTGTTTTAAGCTAGTACAAATGGTGCCATCTTATATCCGTAGAAAGTCTAGCCATAGTCTCTTCTTCACGCCCCCACGGAGAACAAACAAACACTCTTTGGCAGCCCGCTCTAATGCCAGGATCAATATCAACTTAAGGTTCACGTAACGTAACATAACAACATAACGTTCACTTAACGTAAATAAACTAGTTTGTGATTAACATTCACGTAACTTAACGTAGCACAAGAACAAAACACAGACAATGAGTTTGGAATGTTTGAAAACAAATTGTTCACTAAAATGAAACCCAATAATTTAGGGCTGATTATGCTACAAGCGCTTGCAATAGAAGCTTTACTGGATCTGGATGTAAAAAATAATGTGTAATAAGAGGCTACTACGTTTTAGAGTTTGCGACAAGCGTAAAATCTATACCTAAGATATCGTCTGCATTCCATAAACAAACAAAACAAGTACTAAATAACCGTGTTTAGGTGGCTCGGAAAATGATTGGCTGGCTATAACACCTGGTAAGAACCTTCCCTAAACGTTAACGTAACGTGAAAAATCTCCCCTGGATGCCAGGATCACGATCAATTTAATTTTCACTTAAGGTTAACTTAACGTAACTCAACTAAAAGGTTCTCCTCGTGTTTTTAAATGGAAGCGATCACGATGCAGTTAACTTAACGTTCACTTGTATTTCACTTAACTTAATAAATGTCTTAGGAGGTTTTTCACGTTAAGTGAACTTTATATTAAGGGTATCACGTGATCTAGCCAGCCAATCATTATGCGAGTAACGTCTACAGGGATATTTAATAATTCATTTGTTGGTTTTATGACCAGGGTCTACTCTTTAGCTTCAATTCTAGCGATCGTACATTAAAACCAAATAATTAAAATAAAATAGGAAAGCTGAATTTATCAAAATGTTAATGATAAATATTTATTATATCGATATAAAACGGTAAACATTCACAGATAATCACAGATCAAAATACATACTCTACAATGTATATGTTTGGCTCGAGTTGTTACGTTAACTTACGTAAATCGTGTTTATACATCTGTTTTCTCAAGTTAAGTGAACCTTAAGTGAACGCCACGTTAAGTTGAAGTTAAGTTGATCGTGATCCCGCCAGGACAACTCTTAAATTAAGTGAACATTAATCTAACTGCATCGTGATGGCTTCTATTTAAAAACAAGAAAAAGAGCCTTTACGTTAAGTTGCGTTACAGGAAATATAAGTGAACGTTAATAGAACGTTAAGTTAACCATGATCCCGTAATAAGAGTGTCACATATTACTAAGGCTAATTCACACTCCCCAGATGGACAGTTTAGAGCAGTGGCGCATCAATAAATTTACTTTTGGGACAGGAAGGGGACATACAAGCGAGGTTGTAGCCAGAATGAAATTCTGTGTTTGAGGGAGGTCTAGATGGCACAGCCCCCTAACCGTTGGAGACCAATAAAACTTATGAATATTAAATACATCTAAAAACTAGTTGTAGTTTTTTTCTGCTAGCTAGGATTATATTTAAATAATATAAGTAGTATACCATGTATCGAAGCTAATATTTCTGTATTCATTTCTAATTTTTAATTTTTGGAGAACTTTTAACGTGTGTAGAGCAAGCATGTCAAATTCATTTTGTCATAAGTCCCATATTAAAAATGAGCCGCATTTCAAAAAATTCAATATTGTCACAATCTTTAAGTAAAAAATCTCAAGTTTAAAACTCTTACTATTACAAAAACCAACTTAATATTAAATAAAATGTTAAGACCTACTCTTGTCTCTTGGTCAGAAATTTGAAACATTTTTTATAACAAGTGTGTGAGTTTTGGACCTTAAATTCGTCTGTTAAGGTCAATTTCATCATTGATGACAAACGTGTGTGGTAAATTGTGGTCTTTGGTTTTTTTTTCATTTATTTGAGATATTAACGTGCACTTTCTTAACAACTAATTATATCATCAAACGAGAATTTCTATGAGATAGAGCGAAAGGGCCTACCAATTTTGCCAAGAAAGGATTTTCACATACCTCACATGTTTCTCTTACATGTCAAAATTGACACGGGACTGGTGGATTTACTTCCCCTCCGAGGGAAGCTGTGCTACGGATTTTAATCGATCAAGAAAAATCTGTCGGCCTCGGTTGGGTTTGAACCTACGAACATCGGGTTCTAAGGTGAGCCCTTTACCCAAAAACCACCGAGGTCGACTTGTAATTATGTTCTGACAAACACCGAACATATTTGGTGTGCAATTAGATGGATATCTGGTAAGTAAAGAGTAAAAATAGTATACACCAACCTCACTTGCCAGATTTATCGAATAATGATAAATTTTCAAAAGTCATTTTCTCAAAAATCATGTACATACAATGTTTATAAGATAAGTCGGGCCACATTTTGTGTTGGTTTATCAAACGGTCCGCGGGCCACACAGAATCATAGATCGGGCCACAGGTTTGTTGTAAAGGTATATAATTTGAATATCAAGTCGAAAGACCGATTAAAATGGATTAATGTATTGTTGAAATTATTTGTGGTATTGGGGAAGGAGGAAAGGAGGATCATATTCTCTACTTCCACCATTCCCTCTTATGGGTGCACCACCGATGTAGTCAGTAGAAACAGTCATCTTATATTGTTGTTTCTTGCACAGCGTCGTAACGACAAACCATACCCATCTCCTCGCCATACCCAATGCTTATCTATACTATTCAGTTTATATGGACTTGCTAAGAGATAGGTATAGCAAGGTTATAGGTATGGGCTATCTTTTCGGTTCTTAACCCCCATTTTGGATATCCGCTAATGGAGTGTGGATGAGAAAAGATAATTTAGATTAAATTCGCCCGCATTTGCGTAGATTAAGAAATAATTGATGAAAAAACAACCTACCTTTACCACATCCAGCCGGGATTTGCACCCTGACCTCATCACCATCAAACCTAATTTTACGAGCTTGAGGTTTTGTTCTCGTGTCCATCAATATGGATGTTTCTGTTGTTAATGAGCCGGAAAATAGGAACCAACATCGTTTTTATAGAAAGCAAGCGGAAAAAACAGAGACGGGGGGGGATTGCCCCGAAATAAATGAGAGATGTTCTTAAAATATTGTTTTTGTCTCTTTAACCACATTAAGTTAAAGAAATTTATAAAAAACATAAAAGTCCAAAACATTAGAATTGGAAAATTTGGATTAGTTTTTCTGCACCTTTTATATCCAAATATAGAACGAATCTAATATATTATTTGTCCACTGGGTGATAAAATAGAATCAATGGTACACCTTGTATTGGAGAGGGGGTGGCGGTGTGGAAGGATGGAATCAGGTGGGTAATTTAGTAAAAACTTCTAAAATTAAAAGTTCGAATCAAATGTAGAGTATTAAAGATACGTTGATTAGATCAGGTAAATTTTAAGATCAGCCTTAAGACTTTATTTTTCAAAAAGTACAGCGTTACAAATATAAGAGTGACCCTTAAATACAAAATGGGAAAAAGAGTTAGAGAAATAATAGCTTCAATTTATTGTATGTTCTCTTAAAATAAATGTAGAGATTCACCCGTGAATAAAACACTTTTCATGTTAGAGAGAGAGAAAAATAGTTATTTATATTTCAAGTTAGTGTTTCTATACCGAAGATTTGTGAATAATAAATCAAATTTCCACTGCAAACGTCCTACGTTGTTAGTGTTTATGACGTCTACTATGTCTTTAAAAATAAAAAATGTGAAGGACATTGTAGGATAAAGAGGATAATTTTCCACAGAAATCAGTCAAGCTCAATTAGACCAGAATAAACTAGTGGAAACATTACTGAATAAGAGGAGGATGTAATTTATATATTGAATAAAGTATTTACACTGAGAAATATGTATTTCGGTACACACTAATTTACTAACTTACAAACTATTTTAATCTTGGACAACAATACACTTTTCTAACTACGGGTGGCACCTAATTGCTAGAAAATATTCTCATCCTTCAATACTTATAATGGTAATGGTGGTTCAGAAGTGTAGAAACCACTAAAACCATTGTCAATTAATTATCTTAAAATGTATGGATGATCTCCATAATTATAACCACTCTTCCCTTATAATTTGCCTTTCATATATCCTTAATTGTATAGTGTAGTTTTTTTTTCATCTTAAAATTGTCTGTTATGATTATTTTTCTTAAGAAATAATTTTATTTGTCTGAGTAAGGTTAAGTTCTACGTTTTGATCAATTTAGAAATTTTGATATCGGGTCTGAAACATTTCATGTGTAACGTAATCTAAAATGAACTAGCAAATTAATGAATTTTCTGGAAATTATAAAACTTGGAACATAATATTTTTGTTCCTCCTATAGGATAATGTTGATATCTTTCATCTCCGTTTTGTCCTGAACCATACTTTGAAATAACAAACCACTTCTGAGATAACGTGGGATTTCTGGACATCTGCAACTCGTTTCGTCTGGGCGCTCCGGTAGGCGGCCCACTTACTTAAATCCATCACTGAGTGAATCAGTTCCATCAGATGCTTGTAGATAAATTTACATACCTAGTGAGTGATTATGACGGAGAGCTATCTTTTGTGAAAATAAAGCTACAGCGGATGAATACATTCCATAGCATTGCCATCACGTTCAAGAGTCCACAGAAATGGTTAGACATCCTGGTACATTTTTCATGAGGCAGTAAAAGTCCTCGTTTTAGTACAATCCAGTTAGGAAGAAAGGAACAAAACCTGATAGATCAACACGAGGTCTATTCTGCATAGACGAGACTAAGAGGTGAACATTATCTGGTAAATTCATTAATTAATTAAATTAGCACTATGCCTTACTATCCGTTTGTGTTATACACTTAAGTACTAATTACACTAATGGGTTAGGAATTGGGAGGGTAGAATATAGAGACAGTGAATCCGTATTTGCGTGGAGAGAGAGCGGAAAAACCATCCTCAGTTTCCGCGAATGAAATTTTAACCTCGCTCTCCCCGTCCTCGGCAATCTAGCTCAAACCGAAACTAGCACGTTAGCTAACTACGCCACTGAGGCAGGGAGTAAATTAATGCTGAATATGAAATTTGCCAGTAAAATGTTTGAGTGGTTCAGTTGCGTTGGTTGTGCATAGCTCACCTACAGTTATAGTGTACGTAAGTGACAGCCGGGTCGCCATGTGGGGGTGGGGGGGACTATTGGTGGTACAATATTACCGGTCCTGGGACTTCCAGGGGCCCGGGATTGAGATCCAGGCTCACAAGTTTAATAAAAATGCATCGAGGATGAATAAAATAAAAAATAAACTACATTCAATAAAATGCCTATCCTTACTAAATAATAGTGAATGGCCAGCCCACCAGATGAGGTTGTTAAGCTACCTTCATTTTTGTACATTGCTTTTCTTTTGTAAGAATGATAACAAAGTTTTCTTTAAACTGTGCAAACAAAAGTCAAGCATTACTGTATGAACAGGTGTGAGGGGTTATTCCTCTCTCTAGAAAGAATCTGCCCCCTTCCCCCAATACTGGAATATACTCCCCCCCCCCTGGAATAAATTTGCCCCCATTTAGATTTATCTCACTCAACTCTGATATTCTTGAGCATGAAGCTGAAAGATGGCTTTGTATCAAACTTCAAATAATTATTTCTAGAGGCACCCAACGTATAAACATTTGTTAAGTGAAGACCACGCTAAATATATTATGGCTTTTATTCCAATAATTCAAACTAACAGAGGAAGATATTTCAAAATAGCTACCAACTACTGAGAGGATCCCATTTTTCAAAACTAGCTAGAAGAAGCCCACTTTAAATAACTTCAAGAGACTCATAGATTTTCCAAACGAGGAAACTTTAACTAGCTTCTAGACTCAGCTAATTTTCAAAAATTTGCTGGTGGAAGACCACTTAAAATAGCTTCTATAATAGGCATCTAATTCCATGCAAAGACTACTATAAATAGCTTATAGGGGGCATTAAAAATTCAAAATGTTTATGGGGAAGGACCAAACCAAATATATTATAGAAAATTATAATTTTCAAAAAATTATTTCTATACACTTTACAGAGTTGGATCCCCAGATCCCTAAAAACCTTATGTTTTTGTTATCTTCCCCCTAGACAAATAAGGTTTCGCCACCACTGAAGTTGTACATAAAAAAAGAGGGGGTGGGCTTTTTCTATGGTACCGGGCCCGGTTTGAGCACCTGGCGGGCCTGGTGAAAGCGATTAAAATGTTATTTATTTAAAACATTGGTTGGAAGTATTATTGAAATGGCTCGATAGCAGTCTTTATTGATAATATAGTATTACTAAGAAAATAATAATTATTTCCAATAAGTTGACGTTAGCGACTTTCAACCTATGTTTTCAATAAATAACCTTCTGTTAATTGTCACTTACATACAATCCTGCTGTAGCTAAGCTCTAATCGTGAATCCTTTGAAATTGAAGTATTAAAACACATCATCAATAGCAGACCCAATTTTAGTGACTAATTCAGCCACCAAGCACTGTAGTCGATATGTGAGTGTGCGAAGATGACTGGAATAGTTGGTATTGCTTTATTGGAACTCATTTGATAGTGTTTCTGGTGTTTAAATTCTGAGAAAATATTTAACTCAACTCTAAACTATAAAACTTGACATAGTTCTATTACATTCATTACATTTAAATAGGTGGACAAAATTTCAAGAACAAACCAAGCGAAAATTGTCTGCAAGAGACTGTATCAAATTTTTTTACTAGGAGCAGATCTATACTTCTTGCTTCTGAACGGTCAAATACGAATAAGTCTCGGATTTATATCGTCAACTCGTCACAGCCCTGAAAATGGTAAACCTCTCATCTAAAATTATGATGGGGAGGGGGCGGTGTGCAGAGAGAGATAAAACAGATGCGTACCGATACGCGTCATGACTCTTGGAATACTGGAGTCATGGCTTGGAAGAGGGATAGCTTGTATTATTTCTCTCTTTCAAGTATAGGCTGTTCAAGAACTTCGGTCTTTTGCTGACATTTGAAAATGTAACTAAAAAAACATACACATTCCTTCGTATGGTAAATATGTTTGCCCCATTTGATGAGCAATGTAAATTTACTCCACCAGTCTAAGTGCATAACAGATGAATACAGAACTATTTTTAGTAAATTTTAAATTGACAGGGCTTCAAACTTTATTTTGGATGTATAACAGAACCTTTTCTATGTAAGTACCCCGATTCTGTGGTCGCAAGTTTTAAGGCGTCTGGCTCGTGAAAGATTGGAAACGAAGAGGTCTAGATTAGGATATTGGCTGGTTTGGTTGGTTTTATAGATGTGATTCATCCCGGTGGGTTTCACATCCACTCTCTACTATGCGGGTGCTTTAGTTACCCTTTCAATCCCTAAGGGTTTTTGACCTTGAATTTGAACGTACTAATAAAACTAAATTCCAAATGTGAGCCCCGAGTGTAATTTGTGCAAACTATTAATATAAGTAAAGTTTTAATATAATTAAATATAAACTATCATTTTTACTACCGTTTGATCAACTGATACTGTACACTTAAACAAAATATAGCTCCTTAAGTTGCCTTTGTACTCTTCTTTTTTACTTAATTTTTTTGTTTTTAGTTATAATAAATTATTATTATCAGTTTTTTTAAATAATAATAAGGGTTTCTTAGACCAATAGCCAGCCTCCTTACCCCCACAATCACTATTCAGTTGTAAATTCATGTTGATATTGTGGGATGTCAGAAAAGAAAGCAATATTTTCATAATTAACTCAACACGTTTTATATTATGAAAACTAATTAGATGAATTCCTAATTTTTCTCTTTGTTGTTTCATGAGTTTTTAAAGGGGAGCTTATAATAATAATTACAATAATTAAATAAAATGCAATATTTACAATGCTTGTCTGTGATGAGGGAATTTTTTAGTTGAAGAGTTAAAAAAATCAGTACTTGATCGTTAATTTATTTATGGTTGATCTGGATACTTCATAAACTATCCTGTCGATATTACTACATAACGACTCTCGCAAGATTATTATCAATATTATAGTTCTAATAGATCGTACATAAGCTATAGGAGTACATAGTGACTCTCCCTAGGTGAATGCCAATACTACTCTTCGACTGAAGCGTATATAAACTTTTAATATGACTAAATAGCGATTCTATCTCAAGATGATATCGATATCTTTCTAAAGTTCAAGGACGATTTTGGGATAAATATAAATCAGGGTTGCCAATATTTAAACCACTTTCAAAACACAACAAAAACAAAGAATAGCAAATAACATTTGGCGCGTCTTGTCACATTCTTATCATGGTTTTTTTTTCACGTGTAAGGTGCGAAAAAATTGTGCAAAATAATCAGTTTCATTGCGTTCAATAACAATCTCATACGTCAAGATTGGAGAACAATGGAAACTGTACAATACAAGCTACCCTATACTTACCTAGTCCATGTGTTTCAAGTGCTAGGTCTGCAGTTGAGAGTCATAAGAGTGGAAAAAAAATATTTTTTTTTGTTAAAGTGGAAGGAAGAGTTTAAGTAGCTAGAGTAAAATGTTGAGACTGGTGTGGCAAAATGTTCAGTATGTTTATAGTTCAAAGGATTGCGTGATTCATCATCACGTATGGTTATTAGGTTCAAATAACCATTTCGTCATGAGGCTTTCAAGTTTCACAACATTTGGTTCCACGTAATTATGAGTCGCATGAAATCATTAGATGTTAAAGAACAACCAGAAAATTCTTAAATGACAAAGTATCTAGAAAGGATGAATGAAAGATCGTTCTCTCTTTTAGAAGTGTTATTAAATATAAATTATTATACCGCCAAAAACAATAAGGCTTTTTCTGATATTAGAGGTCTTGCGGAGCTTGTTGATAAAGTTAATGGGGAAGTTCTGAAAGAATAGACCAATAATAAACAGTGTAAGGAGTGTATACATTACATTGCACAAAGTGTGAAGGAAGATGTGGCTGACACAAAAGCCTCAGAATTTGTTTCTGTATTATCATATGGTTTCACAGACAGGTTTGATGTGGGGGATGTAACATTTATGTTAGATACATAAATGCCAACAGCGGTTTCAAGCAATCATATTTAGCCATTGCTCTCTTAGCAAATAGCACTGTTTCAGGCCACCTAGACAGCATAAATAAATAAATAACTCCAAAAGGTGAAATTCTATTTGAGGAATGGAAAATGTTTGGTTGGCCTGGCAACTGATAGAGCACCTTATATGATAGGAGAAGTTCATGGTTTGCCAACTATGATCACCGATTGTACAAATAATATCACAACCGTTCATTGTGTTGCACATAAACTTCAGTTGAGCGTGTTGATGTCACTTAAAGGAGTATTATATATTTATGAAATTGACCATAACCTACTTTATGTTGTCAAATTCTACAATGGTTCAGGTAAAGAGCCAAAGCATTTGTCAGAAACAGCAGAAGTTCTCTCAACAGAACTGATGAAATCCCATAATGTGTTGGGTAGTCAGCAAAGTGGTGACCATCAAAGCTGTCATACAATACTAGAGATCTCTTGTGACGCACCTAGGAGAAATACAGCAACATAGCTAAAGGAATTTTGGAGACCCTTAAAAAATACCAATTTTTAAGAACCTTGAATTTTATCCATGATTTTTTGTTGCCTTTGAAAATACTTTCCTTAATTTTTCAGACGTATTAGTATATAATTAATCTTTGTGTTAATAGCGTTCAAACCAATATGGGAAAAAAAACACGTCAAGTATCCCCAGCTGTGATTTAAACATGTGCCTCCTTTCTGTCTGTTTAGTCTCTTCATTAACAAATTGTGGCTCTGACCAGTGGGGTCAAGGGTGATGTCCAAAATTAAAATAGAACTTATTCAAGTATTAAATTATCTTGTAAACATGTTAATAAATACACATTATAACCAAATAATTGATTAATAAGAATGGGTAGTAAAACGTGGTGCAAAAAAGATAAATCTTCAGAGCATGAAGCGATTTTATCTCCAGCATATCCTAATCATTTTGAAATAAATATATTGGCCTAATAAATAAAAGAGATAAATTTCCACTTTTCATATATAGTGCCACAAATCTTCAAAATACACTGATAATCAAACTTATGTTTCTCGGTTTGCACTTGACAGCGCTGCCACATACAAGTGATATACAATAATTAATTATTAATGCTTTGGCACTAAAATAATGTTATTAATATGCTTATGATCACAATCTTTCTATACATATAATATATTAGATAAAGTATAATTATTATATAATGTGTTTACTTCTACAATACAATGATTGGTGTCATCTTTTATATAATTTGTATTTAAATTTTGATATTTTGAATGCAGATTTATTAAGCCTACAATTACAGTCAATATATTTAGCCAGCATTTTTATGTGTTCAATCAATCTACGTTATTTAGCCATGTAAACAGGAGATGCTCGTAAAGGAAGGTTCTGGGCGTCTCCCTCCCTGCAAAATAAAACAAAAGAAGAAACAAAACATATTTTGAAATTCATACCAATTTTCTCATATCTTTTTATTACATAGTGAAAAACATAAATCAAATAAAGAAATCATTTTATATTTTTCTCCATTTTATTGAGGAAATTAGCAAAACCATTATCTTGCCAGCGCGTGACATAAAGCGCTCGTATGTTAGCAAGCTTTGTGGCGGGCTGGTTCAGAAGCGCCCCCGAGCTCTGCCTGCGTCACAGGGTGACAACCTGACGTCACTTTCTTTAACCTTGCTATGTTTTTGGGGCTGATCTAAAGTGTGGTCTTCTACCAACTGTAGGGCAGTCGGCTGGCTATAGTCTGTTTATTTGAATAGTGTGTAAGTGTGATGCGTTTTCGCTAATGTTTTCGATTACTTTAGTGAATAATGAAAGTTTCCGATATTAAAAAACTGAATTATAGTTTTTTATCATTAGAAGAAAAGTTTGAAATTAAAAACTATGGAAGGCCAGTAATCAAATACTACTTAAGAAACAACCATGAGGGAGGGCAGATTAAATGCTTTGGCCATGTTGTCTATAGAACAGTCAATGATTTGCGAGATACCAGACGAAAACCCCGAATATTAGAGTTTTCTTTCAAACGGTAAACCTAATGCTACACTATTTCTTAAAGTATATTGTGTGTACAGTATCCAAGATAATGTTGAGAACTTATTTATATATATTTTGTTTACGGATACGTATGTGTGTTTGTGTGTGCATTTCACAATGGACAATCTTTGACTTTGGAGTGAGTCTTTATACTTTTATCTATAGCTTTTATTAACTTTTATTAACTTTATCCTTTTTATATTGTAGTTTGTCAGCTAAATATAGGATGGTATTTAAGGCTGTTGTTTACCTAATTTAACAATTTTTAATAGAGTGCCCTCCTTTAAGGTTCTACTCACGAGCCGCCACTGCATGTAAATCATATAATGTGTAAAAAAAATCTAGTTAAAAAATTAAAATACTAGTTTTTAAACCGATTATTTAATAATCGTGCGAAATATAATCAATTAATCGACGCATCGCTAGCCTCCGAATCAGTAGAAATAATCGATTATAACTGCCCATCGCTAGTATACACCCATTTTCATAATATGTTGAGCGTTCCAATCGTTCTCGATTTGTGGCAAGCGCGCTCCTCCTCTCCGCTCCCCCCTCCCCCCCGCCCCCTATGTCTCTCACAGCTCCTCCACCCTTTTCCAGGGTATCACCGCGCACGACGGCTCCCTAGACACCACCAGTCTTTGGAGTAAAGCCATTCACGAGAAACCCTTATTTAACATCTCCAACTCAACAAAGCCCTTTAATCAAACCTGAAGCTAGCCGAGCATGTCAGTACTGTAGTATCAGAATGTGTGCAGCTTAATGATTGCAAAGAAGTATTATATAAAGATTATAATCCCTTATTCTATGTTTTCTTTGTGTCCCACGTCGTAGTAGCCTTCCGGGATATACGTTTGGTTACACTAATTAGTGTGGAGATCAGGAAGGTAAAGTATATAAGAAGTGTACCCGTATTTTTATGGGGGGAAAGGGAAAACCCATTTGGGGAAGATTGTTTCAGTACACCCGATCTCCCAGTTACTTTCAAACTATCCTATATGAGCCTGACGACTTTGTTTGCGCACCCATTGATATAGGGGAATTCCCTGTTTAAACTTATAGATAGTTTTCTTCAACATTTGATAAACCATAATAATGTCAAATAAGGAGCATTTAATATTTAAGAAGAAAGAGATTAAGAAAATAACTTGTATGTTTGCTGAGTAACAACTGCTGTGATCTTAGTCAAGATTTGTAACTCAGTAAACAAACTATTTTCTAAATCTCTTCCTTCTCGAATAAAACTTATTTCTTTATTTTCAAAATATAATGTATAAGTCGTGTTTCAGTGTAAACGTGTAACAACCTTGAATAAAGGGACTGTTTATTTTTGTGTTGGTTTCTAGGTCCACTAATAACTAGCTGGGAAAGGTTTTTGTGTAAATTATACGTGATATATGTTTATTCATAATTTTTACATCCGTGTTATTAGAGGAAGCAAATAAATTAGGTTTAGGAAATGTAATAATAAAACCTAAACATAAAGGCTATTGGGGGAAATGTTATAATGCTCTTCGCTGGATATGATTTACAGTATATTGTTTCTCGAATTTCCATATACAACTTTTTTACAATTTACTTGATTGATACATAATACATTCCAAAATTCACGAATTTTTCTGACAAAAATTGAGGATAAAATCAGGGACAAAATCAGTCCAGGATATAAAAATTATTTCGGGTCACCTCACTCTAGACAGGCGTGTCAAAATTCATTTGATCATAAGGGTCCTGTTCAACATTAAAAATACAGCGAGGTCCATATTTCAAAGTAATGAAAATGGGGTGTCATCATCTTAAGTAAAAATAATTCTAGCTTACAAAAATAAAAATGAAGGCCTTCTTTGTAAAACAATAAGACTAAAGCTATTATTTACCAAATACATGGTATGTTGCTTAAAAATTTAGAAATTTATTCCAAACTTGTAAGATATGTTTAACGAAATAATATACGTTCCAAATACATTCCACCCATTATCAAAAATGTAACAATGCACTGTTACAGAAATATATTGAGAAAAAAGTAACATCTTTTTTTTCACCAAAGAGCATCACATTTTACCAGACCTCAATTTAAAACATATATTTGCTAATATTTCAGAAACTATTAGTTTTATAAAAATGCATTTCATTATTAGTGGGTTTTTTTTATGTTTGGTAGTACTAAAATGTTCAATGATAATTTATTTCACGTCTCGAAGAGTTGTGGACGTACGATCAAAATTGGAAATGTCCCTTTCTTTAACTTTCCCTTAAAATAATTTTAATGGGAAAATGAGAATTACCATATTGTTTGTAACGTTAATCAAAGTCTAGATGAGAAATTTAATCAAAATATTTAAAGTAAATTTTGAGAAAAACGTTTATTTTCTCTTTTCACTCTTACGTAAACTACACTTATTTTAGGGTTTGATAGATTATTACAAAAACACCAAGTTTTTTCCAAATCGGTAAAATGGTGTTGGATTTAGTCTCAGTAACAGAAACACTTCATTGTAAAAAATACTTTTTTGGGTTCAGGGGGTCATAAAACGTCGACATCCAACAAAATCTAGAGTTATATATTTTGACGATCACAATAATTTCTCTACTCGAGGGATGCAAGATGTTAAAATTTAAACTGTTTTATTCGCAACAGTGGTGATACTGTGGATTCACACATTCGCTGAAAGACTAGCACAGAACTTAACATGGTCACGTGACGTGCTATAGGCCAATCACAAGATTTCCGCCACATCGGCGGAAGCTGTTCCGCTAAAGTTAAACTCATATCTACTCTGTCCGCTCTGCCTGAGATATTCGACAAGGGAGACCCAATCGAATTTCAGAAGCATCCATCTTAAATCATTGCGCATGCATGTTTGATGACGCAGGTGCTCTACATCCAGAAGCAAGCAAACAGCTTCGTTAGACTTTGTAAGGAAATTTTAATAGCCCGTTAATGTAATGTGTGTGTAACCATGTGTTGGATTGTGTCACGAAACAGCATTATGATCTAAGATATATGTTTATCCACTAGAACATAAAATATGTTTATAATTAGTTGTTTTTAAGTTTGCGTTTCAGTGTATCATGGGTCGAAATCAACATACAGCGTGTGAATTGATGCGCCTCTGAGGCAGATTCTGCTTTCTATTTTTGGCGAACGTGTGAATCAAGCTTTAGTGTCAGGCCTTTACTCTTATGCCAAATTCATTTTTATAATTGTTGATAAATGTGTGTGTGTGTGTGTGTGTGTGTGTGTGTGTGGAGCGAGATCTCACATGTGTTTGATTCATTTTCATGTCAGAAAACAATTGGTAAAACACGTCTGTGATGTGCTGCCAAACATTGCACTTGTTGGGTGCGCCATTTCAATTTTTGGGAATTTATCCATGTCGAAGAAAAAGTAGATATTTAATACACCAACCAAACAAATCAGAGTTTTCCAAATTATGCGAAATTTCTATATATCACATTCCAAAACGTATTGACGTTTATTAGAAAGAAGAATATGGTCGCATTGCACGATGGTCCATCATAAGGTTCGCGGGCCACTCAAAACCATGGCCATATGCGGCCCACGGGCCACGAGTTTGACATTCTTTCTTAAGATCTTCTAAGCTAGAAGCAGTTATTGAACCCCAGCCACCAGTTCTTGAAAAGAGTGTATTCGAGCCATACAATCTAAACAGAGACAAAAAAATACTAATATACCCAGCCAAATATCATTAATTACAAGAAGTTACCAAGTTGACTCATTTTCTTTCTGTCACAAACAAACTGTGTTTTTTCACCACTTATGTTTCACTTCCCTCCGTTCCCTTATTCTTACGTCCACGCCAGAAAGACCAGAGTTATATTGGGGCCCTAATTTTATTATCATGTCCGCCTATATAGCTCAGTGGTAGAGAGTTTGTGAGACAAGTCAAAAGATATTGGGATCGATTTCCATTCTTAGACATCATTTTTAATTTATATTTAAATTACAAGTTATTTTAGTTTATCTGCGGCCTTTATCGCGATATAGATGGTGTAGAAGCTCAACCTCTGATATAATATGGTTAGAGTCCCAGTTGGATTGAACTGTAATCTTGGAATTCCTTTCCGGGGTGTTTTCCACTTCTAATATTTCAGAAAGTAAGTTCGGTCTTGTGAGCCTTGCTGTACCAAGAGGACGTGCTTTCAGCTAAGAACCACCGCTCAGGTATACCAACAAAGAGAAGTAGAACGAGTTTGGTTTTGTTCTACGTGGTTACATGCTGGATTAGAAGGTTGGCAACAGCGCTTGGGCATATAAACACCAGAAGTATTACTTTAACTCCCAAACCGATCAACACGGGGTTATCAAGTCTGGTTGATTATCTAATTTATTTTTGGTGTTCAACTCCCACTTTCTAAACCAAAGGTTTATCGGCCCACTCTTTAGGGGTAATGTTTAGGGATAATGTTTAGGTGTCGGGTTGGACTAGGCCGAAACCCGCTTCAATGGCCGTGTGGTCTAAGGAAGTAGACTAGACTTCCGATGACGGGAATATCGAGGTTCGAATCTTTGTCAGGTGTACTGAGGGTGGTTTGTCCAAAATGGGTTTCCACTCTACCTCCATGAAAACACATGTACACTTCCTCTAAATATAACCTTGCTAATCCCTAAAACCTTTAGCGTAATTAGTACATAATCGTATAACCCGAATGGGTAGTAAGACGCTATGCTAAAAATAAACAAGGCTGAAGTTTACAACAGCCTTAAGTTAAAACTTTGGGTTAGCGTAGCTGGAGATTTCGAATGAGTTTCAATATAGATCAACAATGGCGTCCCCCAACCAGCTGGGTACGGGGTATAAATGCCAAGCTAATTTATTTTGGTTTGCTAGTGACACTGAGGTCGGGGTTCGAATCGCAGCTGGAAGTACTGAGGGTGGTTTTTCATAAATAGTTTCCCACTATTCCTCCACGAAAATGTGGGTATATTTCCTATAAAGTATACCTTCCTCATGACTACCTTATTAACATAGTGAATATATTATATGAGCGTGGCCCAGACGTGTTGTAAGAAGTGGTGGGGAAAAAACAAACAACAGTGGCGTCATAAGAATGGAGGTTGGGAGATTTGTCCACCCATACAAATTAGAGCTTATTCTTTCTTGTCCATAATTCAAATTTATGTAATTATTTATAAGAAATTATATTCATTGATATTCGTATTCATGCTTTATCCTACTGATCATATTTTAAATCTGTTTCAGCTAATTAATTCACAGTCAGTAAATTGAACTGACTGTAATAAATCGTCCATTTACATCTCAAAGTCATATCTGTAATGTTTAGACGCATACATGTATGTAAAAATCCACTTGTTCTACAATGTAATGTACATACACAGACCAGCTTTGGTGGACAAGTGGACAAAATGTCAGGCTCATCTCGTAAGATTATGGAGAGGCCATGAGAGAGCTTTTTTTTAAATGCTCCCTCTCTCCCTTCACGAAAACTCTGTACATTTATTCTAAATTATACCTTCCCTATCCCTATCCCATTAGCGCGGTCAAAATTTGCTACTAGTATTTGGTAAAAAAAAGTTACAGAATATTAGTACAAAGTAGAAGTAGCCATATTAATTATATTTTATCCTCTAGTAATCCTATGGAAATAATCGTTAAATGTGTAGACGAGATATTTCCTGGTGAACAAATCTCTTCCCTTATCTAAATAACTTCTACTTCAACCAATTTAAATGCCATCCCCTCTACTATCAAAGCCTTTCGCAACCTTTCACGTTAAATTGGTAACTCGTTGAGGGATATGATAGTACTTGTGTTAGGGTCACTGAGCGTGCAGACACCCTCACACACACAATCACATTATCCTACACATACATCCACACAATCACACACGCGGTGTGGATTGTAAACCGCCCTAGCATTGAAACCGCGTCTTTTTATATCTTTAGTGCCGCAAATCTGCCTTGAATACTTGGCTAGGTGTTTATCTGAACGTGCCAGGGATAAACCTCCCC